>RJVU01016178.1:652610-691066 GCA_003731715.1 Anabarilius grahami | reverse complement strand
GTCTTCTGACCGAGAAGCTGCTCGGTCAACTGGTAGAGGTTGGCTATGAATACCGCTCTTCTTCTTGCCCTCTCTTTCTGCCTCCTCCTATGGCTCTCTGCTCTCCGCAAGGTCAATTGCTCTTTTCCTGAGGATTGCTTAAAGCTCTGCTAAGCCAGCTCTCTCTATGCCATCTGCCGCCTTAAAGGTGCCATCGAACGTTTTTTTACAAGATGTAATATAAGTCTAAGGTTTCCCCTGAATGTGTCTGTGAAGTTTCAGCTCAAAATACCCCATAGATTTTTTTTAATTAATTTTTTTAACTGCCTATTTTGGGGCATCATTAGAAATGCGGCGATTTAGGCTACGGCCCCTTTAATTCCTCACGCTCCCCACCCCCCCGAGCTCGTGACGCTATCATTGCATAAACAAAGTTCACACAGCTAATATAACCCTCAAAATGGACCTTTACAAAGTGTTCGTCATGCATGCTGCATGCATACATCGGATCATGTGAGCATAGTATTTATTTGGATGTTTACATTTGATTCTGAATGAGTTTGATGGTGCTCCGTTGCTAAAGCTAACATTACACACTGTTTGAGAGATTTATAAAGAATGAAGTTGTTTATGAATTATACAGACTGCAGGTGTTTAAAAAATGAAAATAACGACAGTCTTGTCTCTGTGAATACAGTAATAAACGATGGTAACTTTAACCACATTTAACAGTACATTAGCAACATGCTAACGAAACATTTAGAAAGACAATTTACAAATATCACTAAAAATATCAGCTGTGCACAGATCCAGACGTTAATACTGGCTGCCCTTGTGTAATGCCTTGAACATGAGCTGGCATATGCAAATATTGGGGGCGTACATATTAATGATCCCGACTGTTACGTAACAGTCGGTGTTATGTTGAGATTCACCTGTTCTTCGGAGGTCTTTTAAACAAATGAGATTTACACAAGGAGGAAACAATGGAGTTTGAGACTCACTGTATGTCATTTCCATGTCGACTACTCCAGCGTGCATTAACCATAAATTAATTCAAAATGCGAACGTCACTAACAGACACCACGCATCAGATGTGTGGAAGTATTTCATCAAGGATGACAAAAATATTGTAATTTGCCAACTCTATAAGACTACTTTAAAATACAACAGCAGTACGACAGCTACCAAGCTCATGTACTTGTACTCGTACTCGTAAAAATACCCCCGATACCAAAGACCGATACCTCACTTGATGACACCGGCGGCAGCAGCAGAAACAATGTCAGCCTCAGGGGTGTGGAAATACTTCAGAATTAATGACGACAACACACACATTGCGAACTGCATGCTTTCAATCACAATTCGTTATCGATTAGTGAAGGTGGGATAAGCGGAATCGCGCTGAATGACACAGACCAGAAGCGCTCTCTCTCGCGCACTCTCTCTCTTTCTTGCGCGCGATCCCGGTTCTCTAGACAGCACGCGATCAGTTCTCCTCGCACCTGAATGGTCAAATGCACACATAGTTGTCAAAATGTCCATGGTGTGTAGTATCTCATGTAAATACAGTCGGTTATTGCTTAAGTGGACATAAACATTTGGGTGAAAACAGGATATGTGTCAGTATCCATGGATTCGGTCTTAAAGGGACCATAGCCTATATCTGTCATTAATGTTAATAAACAACAAAAGATGTTAAATAAATGTATACATGGTAAATAAACCTACTGTATCTGTAAAACAAGTTTATTTAATTTGTATCTCTATAGTATTTGTTGTATTATTTGTAAATTTATTTTTATATAACAATTATATATATATTGGTAATTATGCCCTTTGAATGTTATTGGACACTGTGTCATTTTTGTTCTTTAAGTTTGTGACAAGGACATAAAAATTATTACTTTTAGTAATAATAATGAAGCTGCCCTACATTCATTAGTCTGTTGTTCTTGGTAAACTGCAACATCACCAAAAAAAAAAAAGAGAGAAAGAGAGAGAGAAATTAATAAATGTATAGGCATCGGTATCGGTATCGGCGAGTACCAGAAAAAAAGTATCGGTACTCGTACTCGGTCCTTAAAAAATGGTATCGGTGCATCCCTAATTATAAGTTATTATTAAATTACTGTATACATGCAGCCATGCACATATAGTTTGCATATACGACACAAATGTTAGGATTCAAATGTTGCGTGCAGCTATTTATGTGGCTTTACTCTGTTACATGAAAATTTAAATATGTAATGTCATAATTATAATGTTTTGAGAGTTTACTTATGTAATTGTTGCATTAGGCTATGAATTAATAAACATTTATTGATAAGAACTATTTAATGTCTTTTCATTTACAGTAGCATGAACCACGAGTAGTCGAGTAACTCGAGTATTGTTTTGAAGAAATCGACTAGCAGAAATCGGTAGTCGTGCAACCCCTACTCTTAAGTGACTTTAGCTCTTTCCTGAGATGCTGGATCCTGACTTCTCTGTGATTCGGAGCATAGGCCTTTGGTGTGGGCTTGGCAGCTTTTATGCCGAGTCTCTCAGCTCCAATGCTCATTATTGGGGCCATTGGATCCTAGATTTTACTGGTGGATCACAGTCATTTGACGTAGGTTTAACTAGTGGAACACTGCTGGCTGATGGGGTTGCCAGTAGCTTGCTGGCAGTAGGTTTGGGTGACACTTGGAGGCTCCAGGCGCTCCAGGTTTGTCTCCGGGCCTAGCTCCTCCTGCATCTCACCGGAAGTCACTTCTGCGTGCTGTCAACACTTCCCCTGTCAAGCATCGCATCCCTGGCCTGATGTACCCTCAAGCTCCTGATGTTCTTACAGGCCTTGCCGCAGATGCACTGTATACTCAATGTCATTCCATTGTCCTGAGTCGTTAAAACTTTGGTCCGTCTGTATGGGGTTCTTTGACCACACAAATGCAGACTATAACATTTATATGTAAAAGGTTGTTTCACCCAAAAATTACCATTTTAAATATATATTTTGCTTGTATCGTATATGACTGTGTATTGTGCACTTTTTTTCCTTTGGATATTTAAACATTTATCCAGCACACTACTCAAGCTTGCATCATCACAAAATATTTTAAAGAGCAACATTTTGGTCAAAATATTTTTGTGATCATGCAAATGTTAGTGTGCAGGACTGAAATTGTTTCTAGTTTATATTGCAATGTCATCCATTATAGTTCTCCCTCTTGTTTTACAAATTGAAATATTTGTGTGAAATGTTATCCATAGGGGGTTGTGTATTATATTTGTGTGTTTTTGTCTTCTGCTAGACCCAGAGGTGCATCCCCAGAATGAGGAGTACTGGGGTCATGTGAACCCTATCGGTCCCCGGGCCTGTTATGATGAGGGAAAGCGTGTTGCTGAGACGATGTGCTACGCCTACATGAAACAGGTAAGTGAAATTCATCCATGAATACTCTACTGCTTGCCACTGTGTAGCAGTAGTGTTCATTTTATTAACGGAAACTATGAAGAAAATGTTCGTCAACTACCTTTTTTCCATAACTAAGACAAGTCGATGACCAGACACCAAAGTCATTAAATGATTATATCAACATGCAATATTTTTGAAGATAAAAAATGACACTAAAATGCAGTTAAATGAGACTAAAATGTAGTTAAAAAAATATATTTTTTTTACCAACAACTCTCTTTATTTTTGGCGAGAAAAAGGAGACAAAATATTACAGACTGCTATACAAGCCTCTATGAGCTTGCATGCTTGAAGTTGCCAGATGTCAAGAGTTTAAATCCCCCAATCAGAGCTTTTCTGTTAAAAGGATACATTTTCTGCCCAGTGTTTTACTTAACCTTTGCAATCTGGCAACCATTCACACACACTCTATACACTGCAGAACGACAGCCGATGATCTGAAAACACAGACAAACAAGCTCAGGGAGAAATTCTGCTTAAATTAAAGTGTCATTCAGTCAGTCTTGTTTCTTCATGAGCCACTTGGGCTGTTTGATGCGACGAAATCTGTGATCAAACCTTCTCAGTGAACTGTAATAAATCCAAACATGGATCTCAACTATATTGTTTTCAATTGTGGTTGCTGAATAAATGCACTTACGCAACCTCTGTGTGAAAATACAAAGTCTTTTGCTATTACTGCTTCTACTGCCCCGGTGAGGCCAGTGGTTCAAATTTTTACTTGCCCTGCTAAACTTTTAATTGGTCCCATCACAAAAGAGTAATAAATTAATAAAATAAAATAGGCCTAGTTATTTTTACATTGTTTTTGACCCCTGAAACCTTAATAAATAAGGTTATGACACCAAATACTACTAGCTAACTCATATCAAATATTGTTAAAGACAAACAGTCAAAAATAAAATAAGAACAAATAATCAAATTATGAGCAATAGCTCAAATAAATACAATACAGCAAACATACAAATGAAATAAACAGTAGTTTTATGGTACAATATTTGAATAAAGTAATCAAATGTAAAAAACATTGCATAGTCTTCACTATATAAATTAAAAAGAGATTAATCTAAACTTTAATCTAAAGTTAAATTATTCAGTTAAAAGGAGTTAGTGACTTTGTTGTTCTTTGTCTTTTGCTGTTTGATTAACATTAAAAACACAACAGTCTCATTAGGCTGCTGTCACTTTAAGACAGATGTCCGGATCCAATATAGAATTACACATGGTTCATTTCTGTTTTATTTAACTGTTTACGTTCACTTAAGACATAACCAACTCAATACGGGCATTTTTACATACAGTGATTCTGTGAGAATATGTCCGTTCAAGCGCAAGGAGACGCGAAAGAGAACTTAGTCCGACATGCGCCTTTCTGGGCATGCGCTTCGGAGGTGTTGTGCACACAAAATTTCTTAAACAGCACGCAAGTACAGAGTTCTCTTGCATCATCTTGTGCTTGAATATTTAGATTGGCAAGGCTTAAAAACACCTGCAAATGACAAACTTTTGTGACAATGCAGCACTGGCCTGATCGGGCAAGTGACAGTTCTGTCAACTGTCCTGAGCGTCGTTCACTCTGGCCCCGGGCAATTATCGAGCCTTGTAATGTCTTTTGGAATTATTGAAATTAATAATAGGAATTTCACTTTCAATTTTTGAGAGAAGTTTTTTGTTTTACCGGTTTTCATAATGTAGAGAGTGTGTTCATAGCACATATTAAATCAGGGAAGTAGATGTTGTAAAATAAACCATGCGCATGAGTTGACATTCTCTTGATTTGTGCTTATAGATGCAATAATTCTGATGAAATGTAAAAATAAATTTCTCAAATGGTAACAATTGTTGCCTTTATAATTTTGAGTAGAATAATAATGATTATTAATTGAACCATTATGGAACATGACAGAAATGTGACCAAGTTTTTTTACTGACTAAAACTGACAATGCTTAAGCCTAGCCCCAGACTAAAATGCATGTTTGAGTTGTTTTAACTGAAAGCATATCTTAAAATGTGTCACTGCCATTGTTTTGTCTCAAGATGCACACCAGTAATGTTTTTTTTGTTTGTTTTTTTCCTAAGACATGTTTATAAAAGCTACTTAAATGTCCTAATTGAACTAAGGTCTAATCCTGGTTTAATCTAAGCCCTGTCTGTGAAACCAGGGGCCTGTACCATAAAGCCGGATTAGCTGGCTAGCCAGGTAAGTTTCAGATTAGTTTGCACCAATCCTGGGTTTTAGGTACCATGAAAATGACTTGGCTTTTAGCGGTGTTCATCACCATAGTAACTTACGCTCCACGGCTGACCTTCTCCGTGGCAGGTTTTGTTCTGGGCAAGAGATCTCAAACCGGAATTGGACCAATCGGATGTGAGCTAAATGACACTGACACATCCAATGCAATAAAGTCACTCCCCCAGTTTCTCTTCCTCCATATTAAAGGTCACTATATAGTAAAAAAATATTTAACAATGAAATTGTCTGGATTTAATGATAATTATTTAGAATTATTTTTTTATGATTTGTATAATTATTATATGATATATATTATTATCAATCCATTACACACAAGCAATTTTAGTTTAACAGTTATTATTAAGCATTTAGTTTCAATGAATATTAATATATACAGATCATATGTAATATAAATAAGATGTAAATAAACTCTTTAAATATGACTACATGTGACCTTATATGTTTGAGTCTCTAACTATGTATTATCAACTAAACTAATTTCACTTGCACTGATAGAGCAAGACAATCTATTTTATTTGTCCTCTTTCATGGACAAGTATTTTCTTTAGTGTAAATGCATTTAAATTCTTCATTTTCTTCAATCTCTTAACCTTCAGCAAAAGAGTTTTGAATCGCGCTGACTCTCTCGCGAGAAGTGAATCACAGTTTCTCTCTGTTGCAAGGCATGTGATTGGCTGTTTGCCACTGATGTCACGCATTTATGTGCACACGCTCCACAAACTCAGGATCAAAGCCTGAGTTTTGACAGAGAAAGTTGATGATCAGCATCATGGTACCAACAAAGCTGGATTGGAGTGGTTTGGTTTTGTCAACTTGAAACTAATCCTATTACCCTGAGTTTTTTCAGCTACCATCATGGTACAGGCCCCAGGCCTCAGTCGACTAAAACTTGACTAAACAAAAACAGGACAAGGTTGACTAAATATATGATAAAAACTAAAAAATACATTTGACACAGGACTAAGACTAAAATTTTAAAGACCCCCTGTGGTGGAAATCAAGTTTTTAATGTTTTTTTATATGTCTATGTAGTGTTTTTAATATGACAAACCATGTGCAAATTCATAAGTCAGCACCATTGCTGAGTATTTTATGTTTGAAACTGCAGTAAACCAAAGTCTAAAACCCGCGGTTGGAAATCGTGGGTGTTTGTGACGTCACAGACTACCTTGTAACCAATCACAACAACGTGCCGGCAGGCTTTAGCATATCATTAACTATGACTGCACTGAAGCAGGAAAGTCTCGCGAGAAGCCAGGTTATCCTGGTATATTTTCTGTTGATATGAAAAATTGTGTAGATTTATCAATATAGCAAGTCTATTACGATGTTATGATGAACTATATGCCTTTCTCCTCTCACGTTCTGAGTTGTTCAAAGCGTTTGTAAGGATACTGATTTTAGAAGGCAGCTGTCTGACTCTGAGATGAAGAACGGGAACGGTGTGTGTAACATTAACAACACATTATTAGCTGTTTGATAACATAGTCAAGCAAAAGGCTAATCATATTAATTCATATTAATTAATGACAGAACCGTCGCAAGGGCTGTGCCAAGTGTGCGAGCGCATAGGGGCTCACGCCAAAGTAAAGTGACCGCTGACTTGAAGTAAAGCCAATAAAGTTCATGTTTTTGTCCTTCAAAATATTTTAATACTATAAACCATAGCTAAAACAATATAGCTCTGAGCGTGTGACCGTGATTCGTGTGCATACGTCAAGTTCTGAGAGAGCTATTCAGTCCATTATAAATTCTGATTTTGGCCGCCTCTGGAATGGATCAAACCATAGATATTAGCCTACCTGATGAGTTCAAGTAAATACACTGGAAATCTGCACTCATTTAAGGATGTGTATGGAGAAGGCACGGGCGCCTGCAGGATTTCATCTGAATGTTTTTTAAAATCTGAACTCCAAAAAGCAACGAAATTGTCAAACATCCATTTAGTGCATGTTCACAGAGGAAAACGGCTGCTTGTTCTCTCGATACTGTCTGTTTTACTGAGAAATCGCTTCAGGTGATTCAGTGAGAGAGCAGTCCAAAGAAATGCAAGTAGATTCAGACCGTTTTGCAAAGGCGTTTTACCAATTCATAATTTAAAACACAATTTAAGCGTCAGAAATTAAACTGAATATACGAAGCGAAGCAAGATTTTTTTTTAAATATCCACAACACAAACAACAAATTGCTCGCTACTATAGCAACACTAGACTCTCCGAGCTGGCGTGAGCGAGTGGAGGCTGGGCTAATTTGCATATTCATTGATCCGTGTATATTAAATGAGGCAAGGTTGTAGAGTTACATTCAAGCTATTTTAAGGCATGAAGAAATTTTTTTCTTGATTTTTTTGGTGATCAAAGATTAGTTTTAAGGGATAAAATAATTGACTACAGGGGGACTTTAAAATATGTGATGAAATTAACAACTGTTGCAACTGGATTTCTATGGTTTATTTTAATCATCCTGCTCTCAAGGTGTATTAACGTAGAAAATTAGCCACTTGGGAGTTTGACCTCCTAAATGTGCCATCACATTATTCTAGTCTGCTTTGTTCTTTGCTGTCGCAACATACCATAGAACTAGACGTATTGTGTAAGAGCCAATTACCAGAGGAGAATGCTAGCAATACATATAATGTAAAGTCACAAATTGAACTTAGATCTCGCAAGCCATGGAGAACTTGAAATAATGACATAAGAATCTCAGCTTTTGTTTGTACATCAAAGGGCTAGAATTTCAGTCCTTGGAGGAGTGACAAATATTTGTGTAGAAAAAATAAGAGAGCTGGGCAACAGCAGTGCGGTGTGCTGAAAAACTGAATTTGAAACATAAATGGTGACTCAAACCATTACCAGTATTTTTCTTTAATTTTTTTATTTTTTTGTGCTAGGTATGTGCGTGACTAGCCGACTAGTCCATTAAATGACACTGCTGCTGCTAGTTGACTTAGAAAATAATAGTCGTTTACATTTTTTATTTTTTTTGGCACATTTAATGTTTTACTTTGTTTTACAAAGGCTATGTTTCAATTACCGTCATGTTAATGTTTCATCTTGAAATTAATAAGTTATTTGGAAAAGTGTATATCTGCAGCGGAAAACAAAATCATTTAATTTTACCTCAGATATCGCCTGCGTTGGTTTTCTCTGTGGCGCATATGGTGGGTTCAGAGTAATATCCACTCACAAGACGAGCAAGGTGAGGGAGTATTTTGAAAGCCTACACAAAACTTTTCAATTTTCTTCAATGTCATGTCAAACAATTAAGCTTGCTTAGGCTTGTTGTATTCCTGGTTATGTGGGACAATATAGTATGACATTTTATTTCTGATTAAAGGAGAAACGGTATGAATGAAACTTACTTGACACTTGAACAGCTGCTATATCAACATCCTAACGAAAAAAATATGGTTAAATAATGTAGTTGTCAGTACACATCAAGTTTTTCTTGCTATCCCCCCCCCACCCCCGTCCATCATGTACAGATACTTTTCATCAAAGACTTTATATATAGGAAGACGATCCACTCATATTATTTATTAATGGGAGAAAGTGCAACACCCAATATGGCGAATAAGCCCCTCTTTCTAAGTGAAAGAGCCAATCGTTGATTAGTCAAGTCATCGCGTCACTGCAGCTGCCGTTAGAAGCTCCGGTTGCTATAGAAACAGGCAACATTCTCAGACTCGTGCTCATGACTCTGCATGTGTATTGGCTGGTCTAGCATGAAAAACAAACTTTTTTAAACGGTATTTGAACATAAGAATCAAGCTTTATAAGACTGTTGTTGTCAGATTTTTAAAAATGAAATTTAATTGTAAGCATAGTGAACAGTTTTGGAGAATTTGATGTTGAAGCTCCCCTTTCTAAAAGATAGGAGCTTCACTTGGATGACCAAGAGGCGTTTCAAAGATGGCCGGCGAGTGAAATGACTTGTCTTAAAGGGACTTTTTCATTCGTGAGAAGCTCATTCAAACCAGGACACGCAAGTGGTTGCCGTGGTTAATGAACAACAATACCTAAATGGTCTGACTTATGTGGACTAACTTTTATTTGAGGAAATAAGTTTTTAACAGGCTATTAGGTTTGAACTCGTTGGTTTTTGGCTGCCCATTGATTCAGTTGATTTGAATAAATACGTCTGTAATTGCCAACTTTGCTTAAGTGAATGCACAAGTTTAATATACAATGATCATAATGCAAGGCAAGCACATCGCATATATCTGACCTATTTTTAGCAGCATTCAGTGTGGGTTTTGACTGTTCATAGTTTAAGTGTTCTTTCAAATGGATCGCAAATACTGTCTGTTTCTGGGGGGCGTGGTTAGACTAGTCGGTTGCAGAATTTCCATTTAAACGGTTATGAAATTAGTCATTACACACATCCCTAGTTTGTATGCACAAATTTGTGTGTGAAATCTACATACGAACGTTTTCACAAACAAATCATGGTTCACTTATAACGTTTGTTCTTAAATGTGTTCTACATTTACAAAAAAAAAAAAAAAAAAAAANNAAAAAAAAAAAAAAAAAAGAAACCACACACACACTAAAATCACACACTCTAGGTGCCCCTATAAACATGATTAAATTTTATAAATAAAAATTTAATCTTAAAATGTTTCATTTTATACACCGTAAAAGAGTAAGTCTAGACTAGACTAGTGTGGCATTGCTTGAGGATGCTATTGCTGTGCATGCGTTCAGTCAAGAGTGAGTCTTTAAAGAGCATCATATGTTTGCGGAGAGTGACGAAAGGCTGTAAAGGAAAGGTTTATATATATAATTTTGGGCTCTGAGAGACATAGGTAAGATCACAATGATCATCTGCCTCTCTGGTTCTCTGACAGCTTCATTTCCTGTCTGTCATCTTGTTGAACATTCTGGTATGATTGATTGGCACCACCCTTTGGTGCAGCTGATTTTATCTATTTTCTTCACTTGGTGTCACTCTTAGATTGTCTTTATAGCATTCGCTCTTCCAACAATTCTCACATTGTCGCTCTACATGCCACCACATGAGAAATGCTGCATCATGTTTCATTTGAATATCATCAGTGACATGTGGCATCTGGCAAATGTGGCTGACATCTTTTTAAAATGAAATTCAGTGACATTTGAGAAAGATAAAGGCTGTTTGAGATAAAAATAAAAGTCTGTTTTTTTGTTTGTTTAAAAATAATAGTTTCTGTTCACCACCTTTTATGCAAGAAGCTCGTTTCTGCCACCTAATAAAAAAGGTAATTGTGACTTTTTGAATTTTTTGAATGGATTTTTGTTTTTGAATAAAACAAAGCTTAAAGTGATAGTTCTCCCAAAAATGAAATGTATCATTTACTCACCCTAATTTCAAACATGTATGACTTTCTTCCTTATGTGGAACATACTCCATGGGCCAAGCTAAAAATGCCAAAATATTTAGTGGTCTTTTAATGGTCTTAACCATTTTGATCACAAATCACTGGTCAGGAAATTAGCAAGAATTGCACAAATACTGTAAAGTTACGTAGCATGGAATAGCCTTCCCCAACTTGCAGACAGCTTTTACTGGAAGAAGAGTCAGTGTTGTTCCACTCAATGTTAATGGCTTCAAACAGTACAGTTGAAAAATGTCTTCCAGTTCATTTGAGATTAATGTAAGACCAAATATTTACTATAGGGTTCAAATCCTAAATCTGACCAGGCAAAAACATGTGCCTGGTGGACTTGTTCTCAAGCCACTTGTCTTTGCAGTTTGGGAAGGAGCATTGTCTTGTTGAAAAATAACATCTGATCGTTCCTCTTTCGATAACAACTTATCATTTGTGGAAAGCAAGCCATTCTGCAATATTCTCCTGTACTCCAAATCATTAAATGAATTTTCACAGTGAAGTAGCTCTCCAATACCAGCAGCTAGTAGTCAAACTTTAGATTAGGTAGACCTAGAAATGAACCTTTCACACTTATGTCCACTCCCCCCCCTATCTTTTCATTTTCTCATTTTGATTTTTGCTTTCCTGCACTTTTGGGGTCTCCTCCATTCTATAATTATCAGTCCATCTTTCTCTCACCCCATCCTAACATCTGTGTCAGAGGCAAAATCATTGGGCTGGTGGAAGTGCTTCTCTGCAATCATTTATGCTCAATTAGATTTACTCTTCACTCTCTTCACGCTTCCAGTCATGTGCTTCCTTCCATCCATATCAATTGACTTACTATTCATCTGATTGCCCTTTTCTGACTACAGACAGACTGTTCTCCTCTGACCACACATTAACACTCCTTTGTGATTGAAGGACATAGATTTTTAAATGAGATCTCTTACTTTCACACTTATAAAAGCATATTTTATTAAAGTTGCTGTTATACATACATTGATTAAATAGATAAATCATTTCAAATATTGATCTAGATACTATATTAATGCTCAGTAGACATGTAGTATGAAAGCAGTACTTATTGCTCATGCTGTTCACTAGGGCTACACGATATTGAAAAAAAATGTGGTAACTTGTAAAAGAATGTGAAATGTGCAAGATGATAATGCTTTAAGTGTGTAAATTCCATTTATATTTAAATGTGTTTAAAATCTGAAATTGATATAACTAGCGTACATAATCAGGGTATCTTCAGTTCATTTGTTTGTTTGTTTTTTGTTTGTTTTTTATTTAATATTGAATGCAGAAAAAAGAGAAAATTACACCTTTTTCGTTTTGAATTTTTTCAACAAAAAACAAAAACAAGAATTTGGCTTATGTTAAGGGTAGAAAATTAATAAACAGCTTAGAATATTCGATCTCTACATGTGGGCATGTAGAAACGCCCCTTTCCGCTGATTGGTCAATCGAACATTGCCGTCGTTGGTTGTTCCTCAGTTCTGCTCAACAGAATCATAGTCATCTATTGCTACAGTTGAATGGATTCTTAAAGGGGATATTGGATGCAAAATTCACTTTTACAAGGTGTTTGGACATAAATGTGTGTTGGCAGTGTGTCTACAAAACCACCCTATAATGGTAAAAATCCACCCAGTGCTTTTTTTAATCCCCACAAATCATAAGCACTTTGTCAGATCAAGCCGTTCACAGATTCTTGGCAAAAGTGACATAAATTTGCACAGGCCCCTCCCACGACTCTTGACGGACACTGCCGTTTTAGCATAGACCCGCCCTGAGTGAGCTGTAAACAGTCCGCCATTGTTTCGATGCCACGCAGGTGTAGACTAGAATGTCTCCAAACTGAACATGTTTAATCGCCATTTGTTGGGTCGGGGAATGTCTGAGCAGTGTGGTATGATTTTCCAACAAACGGCAACAAACTCTGACATAATCTGACCTGGCCACGAACCATTGCCATGACGATGAGGCAAGTCCCTTGCGAAGATTGCTGTTTGATCGCGCCGGCGCCTCATGCACACACAACAAAGCACTGCAAACGTGACATCGCAGCTTGTTCATTATCAAAATAATACAGTCGAACAAACATATATGTCGTCATTTCTGTTTAGAACCTTCTCACTGTAATTTATAACTGCATGTTTATAATGAACAATGCATTAAGGTGATTGTCTTATTACAAACTGTGTACATTTTATGTAAAGATAACATGGTAACACTACAATAAGGTTTATAAAGGTGTTAGTTAATGACTAACAAGTAATTTTAAAATGTATTTAATCGTTTTTGTGTATGTATTTTAATCGTTTTTGGTAAATGAGATTTCACCACAAATTGGTATATTTAATGATAAATTAGTTGAGTATTATGCTAAATGCGGTATTGTACAGGGAGGTTTTTTGTTTACTAATGTAAAGGAGAGTAATGTTTTTAAGAAATTAATAAATCTTAAAAGTAGTAAAGCAACAGGTTTAGATAATATTCCAGTGAAGTTTCTTAAGGATTCAGCCAATTTTATTACTCCAATGGTTACCCATATTATAAATATTTCAATTTGTCAAGGTAAGGTTCCTGATGAGTTAAAGAAAAGCAAGAGTTATTCCCCTTTTTAAAAAGGGTAGTAGGTTTGAGTGTAATAATTATAGGTCAATTCTGAGTGCTTTATCAAAAGTGATGGAAAATACTATTTTTGAGCAGATTGAAGACTATCTTCTCAAACACAATATGAGTTTCAATCTGGTTTTAGGAAAAAACACTCCATTGAGACAATTTTATTTTTAACGGATTATATAAGGAAAGAAATGGATAAAGGGAAGTTAAGTGGGATGGTACTGTTTGATCTGCAAAAAGCATTTGATACCGTCGATCACAGTATTTGGCACTTAAAAGTTAAAGCGATGGGTTTTAGTAATATGGCCTGTAAATGGATTAAGTCTTACCTTGAAAATAGGTGTCAAATAGTAGATTTAAATGGGGTGTTTTCAGATTGTTTGAACATTTCATATGGGGTTCCGCAAGGGAGTGTATTAGGTCCTTTACTTTTTTTATTATATATTAACGATTTAAATTGGGCTTGTTCAAACAAGCTTTTATTATATGCAGATGATGCAGCAATAATTGTCTCTCATGAGAGGAAGGATGTTATTGAATATGAATTAAGTAGAGAGATTGAAGGGGTCTCTAAGTGGTTTTGCCATAACAAACTGTCTTTACATTTGGGGAAAACTGAAGCTATATTATTTGGCTCAGCTGCTAAATTGAAGAAATGTTTTTGATTAGAGGTAAAGGTTGGAGATCAAATTATTACACCTAAACGAGAAGTAAAATATTTGGGTTGTGTTTTGGATTGTAATCTGACAGGAGAAAAGATGGCTGTTTTAGCTCACTCAAAAATTTGTAATCGAATAAAATTTTTAGCAAGACAGGCAGGTTTTTTAGATATGGAAACTAAAAATGTTGGCTGGTGCATTAGTGCAGACACACTTTGATTATGCTACAATTTTTTGGTATAGCGGTATTTCAAAGAAATTAAAAAATAAATTGCAGACTGCTCAAAATAAGTTGTGCAGGGTTATTTTGAAAGTACACCCACGGATGCATTTGCGAGAGGAACATTATAGGAAAATTAGTTTTTTAAAAGTAGAAAAAAGGGTAATTTTTTTTAAAACTAGTAATAAGATATTTAAGATATTTAAAGAAAATGGTTCCAAAGTATCTGTTAGAATATCATGTATTTGTAAGAGAGGTTCACTGTCATTCTACAAGGGCGAGTAGAAATGATATATATCCTTGTAGGTTTAAGAGTGAAATGGGAAAAATTATTTTTTATTTACTAGCTCTGTTGCTTGGAATAAATTACCTAGGTTACCAAGAGATACAAGATGAGAATATTTTTAGAAAGGAAGTAAAAAAAATGGTTGTTTTATCATTGATGTTTGAACTTTGAAGTTTGTGTTTACTGAGTTTCTGAACGTGATGTGAATTGCACTCCATTAATGATTTGTTCGTCAATTTTTTTAAGATACAATGGAAATAAGCCTAAGGCTTTTTTGTGTATTTTATCCTCAACAATTTTGAAATGTGTATGAACTAGTCTGTTTTTGGACTTTTTTTGTATTATGTTTTAAATTTTGTTAAATAAAACAAACAAACAAACAAACAATTTTATAACTGCATAAATAAGAATGGTGAGCTCAGTGCAATATCTGCCAAATAGTGTTTACACGGAAGATAGGGGTGGGGTGAACAGTAGCTCATTATCATTAAAGGGACATGCACCGGAATGGCTCGCTGTGAGCAGAGCTGTTTTTGACAAGGTAAAAAGGGTGTTTTTTGTACACAACCATTAAGAAATTTTAATCAAAGTATGTTATAGACTTTTCATGAAGACCCTAAAGAATCATACTAACTTGTGAAAAATTGGCATCCGATGTCCCATTTAAAGCGTTTATTGCCACTACATTTACAAATTCTGCAAACTATGCATGAAATATGAGTTTATCTCATTAATTTACTTACCATCTGCACCCACAACTACCCCCTAGCCTACATCGCCTGTTTTATTCATCTGACAAACTATCAAAAGCTGTGTGACACACTGAACAAGCAAATGCATTTACATTGTAGTGAAGCACAGGCCATTATCAAGCTGAAAAAAATCAAGCCAAATTCTTTTGTTTTTTTGTTGTTGTTTTGNGTTGTTTTATCATTGATGTTTGAACTTTGAAGTTTGTGTTTACTGAGTTTCTGAACGTGATGTGAATTGCACTCCATTAATGATTTGTTCGTCAATTTTTTTAAGATACTGAGGACCACAATGGAAATAAGCCTAAGGCTTTTTTGTGTATTTTATCCTCAACAATTTTGAAATGTGTATGAACTAGTCTGTTTTTGGACTTTTTTTGTATTATGTTTTAAATTTTGTTAAATAAAACAAACAAACAAACAAACAATTTTATAACTGCATAAATAAGAATGGTGAGCTCAGTGCAATATCTGCCAAATAGTGTTTACACGGAAGATAGGGGTGGGGTGAACAGTAGCTCATTATCATTTAAAGGGACATGCACCGGAATGGCTCGCTGTGAGCAGAGCTGTTTTTGACAAGGTAAAAAGGTTGTTTTTTGTACACAACCATTAAGAAATTTTAATCAAAGTATGTTATAGACTTTTCATGAAAACCCTAAAGAATCATTACATTTACATTTACATTTATGCATTTGCCAGACGCTTTTATCCAAAGCGACTTACATTGCATTATACTATACATTTGTATCTGAGTATGTGCAATCCCTGGGATTGAACCCATGACCTTGGCATTGCTAGTGCCACGCTCTAACCACTGATCATACTAACTTGTGAAAAATTGGCATCCGATGTCCCATTTAAAGCGTTTATTGCCACTACATTTACAAATTCTGCAAACTATGCATGAAATATTAGTTTATCTCATTAATTTACTTACCATCTGCACCCACAACTACCCCCTAGCCTGCATCGCCTGTTTTATTCATCTGACAAACTATCAAAATCTGTGTGGCAAAGCTGTGTGACACACTGAACAAGCAAATGCATTTACATTGTAGTGAAGCACAGGCCATTATCAAGCTGAAAAAAAATCAAGCCAAATTCTTTTGTTTTTTTGTTTTGTGCGTATGCGTACGTGTGTGTGTTTGGAAAAATGAAAACTGAAAAAGGTTTTCTGATTTCGCTTTTCTGATTTCGCTTTTCTGATTTCAATATTAAAGGTGCCCAAGAATGATTTTTCACAAGATGTAATATAAGTCTAAGGTGTCTCCTGAATGTGTCTGTGAAGTTTCAGCTCAAAATACCCCATAGATTTTTTTTAATTGATTTTTTTTAACTGCCTATTTTGGGGCATCATTAAATATGAGTCGATTCAGGATGCTGCCCCTTTAAATAGCGTGCTCCCTGCCTCACGAGCTCTCGACTATATTACAGCGCATTTACAAAGTTCACACAGCTAATATAACCCTCAAATGGATCTTTACAAGATGTTCGTCATGCATGCTGCATGCATGCTTCGAATTATGTGAGCAAAGTATTTATTTGGATGTTAACGTTTGATTCTGAATGAGTTTGAGGCTATGTTCTGTGGCTAACGGCTAATGCTACACTGTTGGAGAGATTTATAAAGAATGAAGTTGTGTTTATGCATTATACAGACTGCAAGTGTTTAAAAATTAAAATATCGACGGCTCTCTTGTCTCCGTGAATACAGTAATAAACGATGGTAACTTTAACCACATTTAACAGTACATTAGCAACATGCTAACGAAACATTTAGAAAGACAATTTACAAATATCACTAAAAATATCATGTAATCATGGATCATGTCAGTTATTATTGCTCCATCTGCCATTTTTTGCTATTGTCCTTGCTTGCTTACCTAGTCTGATGATTCAGCTGTGCAGATCCAGACGTTCTGCCCTTGTCTAATGCCTTTCATAATGTTGGGAACATGGGCTGGCATATGCAAATATTGGGGGTGTACACCCTGACTGTATAGTATTTATTTGGATGTTTACATTTGATTCTGAATGAGTTTGATAGTGCTCCGTGGCTAAAGCTAACATTACACACTGATGGAGAGATTTATAAAGAATGAAGTTGTTTATGAATTATACAGACTGCAAGTGTTTAAAAAATGAAAATAACGACAGTCTTGTCTCCGTGAATACAGTAATAAACGATGGTAACTTTAACCACATTTAACAGTACATTAGCAACATGCTAACGAAACATTTAGAAAGACAATTTACAAATATCACTAAAAATATCATGTTATCATGGATCATGTCAGTTATTATTGCTCCATCTGCCATTTTTCGCTATTGTCTTTGCTTGCTTACCTAGTCTGATGATTCAGCTGTGCACAGATCCAGACGTTAATACTGGCTGCCCTTGTGTAATGCCTTGAACATGAGCTGGCATATGCAAATATTGGGGGCGTACATATTAATGATCCCGACTGTTACGTAACAGTCGGTGTTATGTTGAGATTCGCCTGTTCTTCGGAGGTCTTTTAAACAAATGAGATTTACACAAGACGGAGGAAACAATGGTGTTTGAGACTCACTGTATGTCATTTCCATGTACTGAACATTGTTATTCAACTATGCCGAGGTAAATTCAATTTTTGAATCTAGGGCACCTTTAAATAAAAAAAACAAAGAAAAACAAACAAACAAACAAATGATTGGAAGATACCCTGATTGTACGTTTAACATTCTTTTGGAACTAAAAAGTAATCTCAGACTAGATTACTATGAGAGCAAAGACTTTGTCATTAGAGTGCGCACACACACATGCACACAACCCCAACTAACAGTTGTGTGTCTATTCTCTGCTACCTAAAACTGACTTTTCATAACTTTTTGAAGTGTTAAAATTATTCAATTATTGCAAGCTGTTGCAATGTGCATATCATGATTTGTATAATTGCAATATTCTAATTTTAATATATTGTGCTACTATTTGAATTTGTAAGTTACTGGATAAAAGTGTCTGCTAAAGGAATAAATGTAAAGGTAGTTCTGCGGAGTGGAATTCAGGAACTCATTAAACCCGAGTTAACGCTGTGGCTACAACGTGTCAAAGGCATGTGCGCTATGCTGCCACAGCTTTGCATTGATGTTGTATTTATACCACAAACTCACCAAATCACATGATATGTGCACTTCGTTTCCATGAGCTTCTGTCTCATTTGTTTAGTTTGAGTGGTTATTACATTCTTGGAAATCCACTTTATAGATATTTCACATGTGATTTATTCTCCTTTCTCTTCTGGTGCCTCATCTCTATCCTTCACATTTATAAATGTATTAAAGGAGGTTGTTAAAAACACTGATCTGTCACCTTTAACCTCTATATGTCTTGTGATGTGTCTTACTTTCTAATTAACTTAATTAGTCACATTCAATCCCTTCTGCTGTCTCTCTGTCTCATTACATCACCATCCTTCTCACACACACACACACACACACACACACGTTTGTTTTTGTGAATTGAGGGGACATTCCATTGGCGTAATGGTTTTTATACTGTACAAACCACATTTTCTATCCCCCTACACTACCCCTAAACCTAACCATCACAGGAAACTGTGCACATTTTTACTTTTTCAAAATAACTAATTCTGTATGATTTATAAGCCTTTTGAAAAGTGGGGACATGGGGTAATGTCCTCATAAGTCACCTCTTCTTGTAATACCTATGTCATACCCATGTCATTATACAAATTTGTCTCCTGATATGTCACAAAAATGCGCGCGCACACACACACACACACACACACACACACACAAACACACACACACACACACCTGCACTCATCAAGCAGTTTTCTTTCTGCTGTTGGGCCTTATGGTTTTGTGTCTCCACCATCACCTCAATCAACGGATGACAGTTTGCTTAGCCTGAATTGCAGCTTTCCGGCATTGTTGAGACCCATCATTGCTCAAAAAGGCTCTCTCAGTCCACATTCAATCTAATGGAAAGTATTGATTTAAAGCTGCTTTCACTGAAGACAGATTTACTGCATGCCCTCACAGCTACAAAGTATCCCTCACAGTTTTGCTCCAGGGTATTTTGACGATGTCAATTTAGATCGAAATATGATGAGCTTTGCCACACATATTAATGAGATTTTACAGTCGTTAACGTGAGTGGGTCTGTTCTTTATTTTTTCCTAATTTAATTTTCAAATGCTGCAATTTAAGAAGAATGCATAAGGAAAACTGGGCCTGGATTCAGAAAATGACTTGAAAACTTGGTTTGCGGTTGTGCATGTGCACAGTCCACTGATTTTATAAAAAAAAAAATTTTTTACTTTTCTTTTTTTTTAAGGTTTATGTATTTTTATTGTCATCAGCAATGAAAGATAACTCAAGTTGCCTAACATTTTAGTCACTTGCATCACACACTTACTTTAGGTGTTGTCTAACCAGTAGTAAAATCACACTAACACAGCCTCATCATCGCAACTAAAGCATGCCATGCTCTCTCTCTCTCACACACTCACTCACTCACACTCACACACACTCACACTCACACACACACACAGTGTGTGCAATCACACGATAGCCTTGCAATCAGACGGGTGCTTTTCCTTGCCAAAAGGGACACTTATGTAGTCTGTCCTTGTTTTGTCCTCGTTATGTGTTTTCTGGCATTTTTGCCTCTCATCTTTCATTTATAATGCTATTTATGTGAGTTTTCATGTTTTTATTCATGCCCACAGAGTTAATTATTGAACTACTGGACCTAAAAAATCAACTATTCTTGTTAAACTTTGTTTCTCTCAGGCTTTACCATGACATGGCCTGCCTTTAATGATTTATATAGCCAAAATCATTTTGCAGTTATAAGCTGCATTATTTTATTTTCATGGCTCATATTTGAGCTGTTAGTTCAGTTCATGGACAAATCCCTAATAAACACTGCAACATTTCATAAAAAAAAATAAGAACTGTCAGTTTTGATTTCATGGTCATTACATGGACATTCTTATCGTTAGGGCACTGTGCATTGCTCATGGGAACAGTGTTAAGATATTCATGTTAAAATATTTGGTCCTGTCCAAGCTTATTGTGCAGAGATGACTGTAAGTAAGCCATTCATATTTTAAATTCCCTGAAAAGTTTAAACACTGTGGCTCTGTGGTGCAGAAGGGTCCGCGAGTGTCTTTGAAAAGCATGTTTGGACATTATTTTTGCAGTTCTGTTGAATGGGAATGCTTTTTCTTCACTTTGCTTATTCCCTGTGATCTCTCTTTTGATTATTATTTTATGTTTTAAATGTATGTAACCGTGTGCACTGGCCTTTTAACCTAGTTTTGATTGGGATTTGCAGTGTAGCAAGCTTGGATCATTGTGGAGAATAGTGATTTGTTACTTTGATGCGAGATCAGAGTTTTTAGAGCAGAAGTTGTCAACCATTTCTGACGCCCCACCAAACTCTGTCTCTCTATGAATGTCATGAAATAAACATGACAGACTGACACTGCATCATTACTTTCATTATTAACCCTTTGGTGCTCTTTTTTACATTTTATTTTTTTTAGAAGTTTTTACTTCATCGGAATAGAACAAAACTTGGTAAAGGTTTTGGCACTTGCTATGTGAAAAAAATAAAATCATGGACATAAATGATTCGAAAAGGTCAAAAGGTCCTGAAAAATAGTCACACTTGTGCTCCTCGCACATTGGAAATGAATGGGAGATGAATTTCACCTAGTGAAAACTTTTGGTACTGTGGCCAAACAAAATTTTACTGAAAGTTCTTTTTTTTTTTTTTTAGATATCAAGGTCAAATTTGGAACACAACTTGTTTAGATTTATGGCTTTAATTTTCTTGCAGTTTTAGAGTAAAACGTATTTTAAAAAAAAAAAATTTCATAACAATAAATGTACAATTCTGTAACTTTTTTTTTTTTAAGTTAACTGGTAACACTTTACAATAAGGTTCATTAGTTAACAGTTAACTTCATTAGTTAACATGAACTAATAATGAACTGCACTTCTACAGCATTTATTAATCTTTGTTAATGATCATTTCAAAATTTACTAATACATTATTAAAATCTTGTTAATATTAGTTAATGCACTGTGAACTAACATGAACAACGAACAACTGTCTTTACGTTAACGAAGATTAGTAAATACAGTAACAATTATATTGGTCATGGTTAGTTCATGTTAGTTAACACATTAACTAATGTTTAACTAATGAACCTTATTGTAAAGTGCTACCAGTTAACTTTTAAAACTTTTTTCACTTCAACAATAATTTTCCAACTGTTGTCTTTGAAAGAAGATCAAAAATAAATCTGTGCTCTAAAGCATTCAAAAAATTTTTTACTCAAAAAGTGAATAAATGGATTATAAAATCCCCTAAAAATACAAAATAGTAAATAAAAAACATTATCAAATTAAAATATAGTACATTCATTTCATTGAAGAGAGAAAAAAAAATGAAATAAATTGACTGACACACAAAGAGCTTCGGAGGGTTAAAGGGTTAGTTCACCCAAAAATGAAAATAATGTAATTTATTACACACCCTCATGTCGTTCCACACCCGTAAAACCTTCGTTAATCTTTGGAACACAAATTAAGATATTTTTGATTAAATCTGATGGCTCAGCGAGGCCTGCATAGACAGCAATGGTACTTTCTCTCTCAAGATCCATAAAGGTACTAAAAACATATTTAAATCAGTTCATGTGGGGGCTTCCGGGTTGGAGAGGATGTGACAAGTCGCATAGCTCGGTCTCTCTGCCGAATTTAATCCAAATATAAACGCTAAACCCAAATACAAAGAAAATAGACGCGGTGAAAGATGTCCAAACAGCCAAAGAACTCTGGCTCGGGCAAATCCTCGACAAGTAAGCAATCTAAAATAACAGATTGTGCCTCTCCCGGGAACGTGGCGGCCCAAGCTAGCACTGCTAGGCTAACGAGGGTAGAGACTGATGACGCCCGAAAAGACAGCACACTCGAAAGGGTGATTGAGAAGCTGGAAGATATGTGCCGTAGTGTGGAGAGATGGAGAGCTGAAATGAGGGCTGAGATTGTTGCTCTGAGGACTGACCTGGGAGGAGTGGAGAGGCGTATCCAGGCCGCAGAGGCGCGCATCAGCGATACAGAAGACGAACTCCCCGAGTTGAGAGAGCTAAAGGCCTTGAAAGCGGAGGTGGCTCAGATACGCGAGGAGAACGCTCAGTTGCTGGCTGAAAACGCGACTATAAAAAGAAAGCTCATTGATCTCGAGTCGCGGGGATGCAGAAAGAATCTCAGACTCGAGGGAATTCCGGAGGGAGAGGAACGAGCAGATGTTGAGGGCTTCCTCGAATCGTTGATCCAGGAGCTGGTAGAGGTTCCTCAGGTGACAATAGAATGGGCGCACAGGCTCGGTGCGATAAGAGGAGACGCGGATCCCCCGCGCGGCTTCATTATGAGATTCCTGAATTTCCGGGACAAGGAGCGAGTCAGGCGCGCTGCCAGGCTTAAGAAAAACATCCAGTACAAGGGGAAGAAGATCTACTTTGCCCAGGATTTACTGTACCCCATTCGTCAGCAGCGAGCAGAATTCCAGCGGGCCTGCAAGGAATTCAGAAGAAGGAAACTAAGGCATGGTTTCGCCTTCCCCGCTACATTGCTGTTGACATACGAAGGAAAGAAATATGTGTTTAAATCGCCAACGGAGGCAGAGAGCCTCCTGAAAAAAATGCAACAAAGCAGCGCAAAGGACTGAGCAGATGGACTGAAAGAGATCCGCCAATATGGGGTATGTGAGTTCATGTCTACTTCATGAGACTTTTTTGTTCTGAAGCGGCCCAGAAAGTAGCTACATGGCCTTTTTTTTTTTTCCTGTTTTACGTTCTGGGGCAAATGAGACTTTCTATAAAAAGCTTTTTTCTAAAATTTCAGTAGATAAGGAAGATGAAATAGATTATTTTCTGGAAACTCTTAACTTGCCTGTCATGACGGAAGAACAAAATAAAAAACTAGGGTCTGAAATTACTGCTCTGGAAATACAGAATGCAATCAAAAGATTAAAGAACAATAAGTCTCCGGGGAGTGATGGGTTCACCTCCGAGTGGTATAAAGCATTAAAAGAAACACCTACACCCCTGCTTTTAACAACCTTTAATTGGGCACTTAAACAAGCTCAGACCCCCCCAAGTTGGAAAGAAGCCATTATATCTCTAATACCCAAAGAAGGGAAAGATCGACTGCATCATATAGACCAATTTCGATTCTGAATGTGGATTATCGTATATACACCTCAATTATGTCCAAAAGAATGGAACAAATACTCCCAAATTTAATTCACAACGATCAAACAGGGTTTATTAATAATAGGCAAACTCAGGACAACATAAGACGATCTTTACACATAATGAATTATGTACAAAAACACCAAAATGAAGCTGTCATAATTAGTTTGGACGCTGAGAAAGCCTTTGACTCCGTTAACTGGCTTTATTTATTCAAAGTATTAAACAAATTCCAAATGGATGACCTAATAATTAGAAATATTGGGGCTCTCTACGATGGTCCAACATCAAGAATCAAAATTAACGGTCATTTGACAGATTCAATGACTCTGGAAAGAGGGGTGAGGCAGGGCTGTGCCTGGTCCCCTCTTCTGTTTGCTTTATACTTGGAACCATTGGCCCAATATATTAGACAATCAAACACTATCCACGGTGTTACAATTGATGGGATCGAACATAAAATTGCATGCTACGCAGATGATGTCCTACTGTTCTTGACTAAACCAGAAATCTCTATACCTAATGTGATGCATTTCCTCAGTGATATTGGTCCAATGTCTGGATACAAATTGAATATACAGAAGACTGAAATTCTTTCCTACTGGAGGCCTCCGCTGATTTTTTAGAAAGACTTACCCATTTAAATGGCAAGCAGAATCTCTCAAATATTTAGGTGTAATTCTCCATAAAGATTTATCAACAATTCTAAAGAAAAACTATACCCCTCTTTTTTCCAATATAAAGAAGGACCTTGAAAAATGGAATCTTATTCCATACTTAAGTCTAAGTCAAAGGATTGAAACTATTAAAATGAACGTTTTGCCCAGATTCCTCTACTTTTTCCAGACTCTCCCAGTTTCCATTCCCAATCGTTTATTCGATGAGTGGAATAAAACAATCTCAAGATTTGTGTGGCAAGGCAAAAAACCTTGTATCTGATTTAAAACCTTACAACTTTCAAAAGAAAAAGGTGGATGGGGTTTACCTTGTCTGAAAGATTACTTTATCTCAGCCCAAATCAGAGCATTGCTGTACTGGTGTAATTCAAAATAAGAAGCTCAATGGAAAAATATTGAGTGTAGTGTTTTGCTGAAGGTTCCTGTTCAGGCCTTATTGGCAGATGATAAACGGCTGAGTCATTTGGATGAAATTGAGAATCCCTGGGTAAAATCGGTGCTTACAACCAGGAAAGAGCTGATCAAAACATACAAACTAAACAAAGATGTTAAAATCTTAAGCTGTTTGGCTTATGACCAAAGTTTTGTACCAAACAGAACCGACCTGAAATTTAAGGTCTGGGTCACAAAGGGTATAAAGATTTTTTACCAAATTGTGAAATAAAATCAAATGAAAAGCTTTGATGCGTTGAGGGAATCCGTTAGCTTGTAAAAACAGGACTTTTATAGGTATTTACAGACAAGGAGTTTTTATAACCAAGAAATTAAACAAAATGATGACTATTATAACCCTCTGATCGAAATCTTTATTAAGGCATATAAATCAGAACTTTCAAGGGCAATAATATCAAAAATATATAAACGTCTTAACAATTTGGGAAATCATTCAACTCGATATATTAAAAATAAATGGGAAAGAGAAGGCAATTTTACTTTGACTGATGAGGAATGGGAGAATATATGTACAACACAATGGAGAACCATGAAATCGCATGTCTGGAAAGAATTTTGTTGGAAAAGTGTATCCCGTTTTTTCATAACACCTTGTCAAAGCGCTCATTTTTCACAGGGAAATGCTGAGTGTTAGAGAAATTGTGGTTGTCAGGAGGCGCACCATTACCATGTGTTCTGGGACTGTTTGGTGGTTCAAAAATACTGGTCCGAAATCAACAAAGCGCTGCAAATTGTTTTTGATGTCCCCATCCTACTGGATTTCAGAACTATGTATCTGGGCCTTAAAACTCCTGCCATAGACACAGCTAATGGATATCTCTGGAGTATACTCCTGGCCGCAGGGAAAAAGGCCATCACAAAAAAATGGATGACTCAAACTGCACCGACAATCAAGGACTGGGCAGACATTATTATGGACATAAGGAAAATGGAAAAAATCACATTCGGACTACATTCACAACTGGACAAATTTGAAAGACTTTGGAACAATTGGGACACTTATACTGATCTACATTTGTCCTAATTTTCTTTTGATGCCTTGTTTTCTCTCTCTGGTCATGTTCTGTTCTGTTTTTTTAAAAAAAAAAAATAAATAAATAAATAAATTAGTTCATGTGAGTTCAGTGGTTCTACCTTAATATTATAAAGCGATTTTTTTTGTGCTCCAAAAAAAAAAAAAGACTTTTTAACAATATCTAGTGATGGTCGATTTCAAAACACTGCTTCAGAGCATTATGAATCTTTTGAGTCGAATCAGTGATTCGGATCGCGTATCAAACCGCCAAACTGCTGAAATCACGTGACTTTGGCGCTCCAATCCACTGATTTGATTCGTAAAGCTCCGAAGCTTCAAGAAGCAGTGTTATGAAATCGGCCATCACTATATATTGTTAAAAAGTCTTTTTTTTCTTCTTTTTTTTTTGGCACACACAAAAAATATTCTCATCGCTTTATAATATTAAGGTAGAACCACTGAAATCACATGAACTGATTTAAATATGTTTTTAGTACCTTTATCGATCTTGAGAGAGGAAGTACCATTGCTGTCTATGCATGCCTCACTGAGCCATCGGATTTAATCAAAAATATCTTAATTTATGATCCGAAGATGAACGAAGGTCTTAGGGGTGTAGAACGACATGAGGATGAGTAATTAATGACATTATTTTCATTTTTGGGTGAACTAACCCTTTATCAAAGATAAATGGATAGTTCACTCCAAAAATGAATAATCTGTCATCATTCACTTACCCTCATGTTGTTCCTCATGTCCTTTTCCTTTGCGGAAAAAAAAAGGAGATAACGAAGTCTAAGTAATTTAGACTTGACTAGATTTGTATTGTCATCTTCTGGGTTTTAAAAACAGGCATGAGTCAGCATAATTGGATGTGAATTTTAGTCCACATGTACATCAACAGTGTCATAATTATTTTAGGAACATACACTGTCGTAAGTAGTTGGACAATAACACAGTGGTTATCAAGGCACGACTCATGTAAAAAATGTAATCTATTTTTCCTTTATATATATTCAATTCAAAACTTAAATGCCATACCAAAGTCTGGAATTTTTCTTGGTAAGTTCATAACAATAATAACACAATGTATTTACTAGAGCTGCACAATTCTGGATAAATTGAGAATCTCTTTTTTTTTTCTTTCTCCAAACCGAGATCACGATTCTGAACAGATAAAATAAACAAACATACAAAAAACATGTAATTCACTAGAGGTTCTGACAAAATGTTAATTTCTGCACAACTAATTTTATTAGCATTTAAAAATAAGTTTTGTAACCAACTAGTAACGAACCCTGAGAAAGCAAAGTCTGTAGATGAAATCCTTTTGTAAAAGCTTACTTCATCTATGAATCAAACAGTCAAATCCCATACTGAATGCTTCTGAAAAGTAGGGCATATATATGTGATTTGCTTGCCTTGCATTATGATCATTGTACATTAAACTTAAGCATTCACTTAATCAACATCAGCCAATATAGACATGTTTATTAAAATCAACTGAATCAATAAGTAGTGCAAGTACAAACTCAAAAGCCTACAATATAAACAGAATATAAAACAGAATTAAATAAATGTTAGCCAACATAAGTCAGCACACGTCAAGGTATTGTGTGTTACCAAGGCAACCACGGCGTAGGAACAGTCCCTGTACACAAGACAAGCGGTAAAATTGCTAGAAAAGCTTGACGTGTAACAACACTTCAGCTTATATGTGTAGCTATACAGAATTTAAGGGTATTCTTAAACTGGTACAAAATTTTATACTGGCATTTTCCCTCATAACCAGTCGTATAACAATCCTAATTGTTATGTGGCAGTTTGACATAACATTAAAGAAACAGAAAAAGAAGAAAGAGGAGGAAATATATTATACTGACACTTTCTTGACCCAATATTTAATCTCATTGCAGCTGAAGAGTAAGTGATAATGTTTTAGAAACAGCAAACATGAGTGGAAAATGAGTCCGTACATGTTTCCCGCTGACTTTTTTTTTTTTTGTATTCTGGGCTTTTTGATGCTTTATTTAACATCACAGCTCACATGGACTGCACAAATGGAACACTCCGTTTCAGATACACAGATGATTAGGTTTTGACGACACTGCTGGGAAATAACCTGATTTTCTTCTTGTAATCAAAGTTTTCTTGTGTTGCCGGGTTATTGGCTTGCCTTTAAACTGGTAAAATGGGTTATTTCAGTAAGATGAGTGTTGGTAGTTATCAGCATAGTAGTGTGCATGTAAGCAGAGAGTTTAATACACTTTTTATGGTAACACTTTATAATAACGTTCAGTTATGTCACTTATAAATTATTAGTTAATGATGAACTAATCATTTACAAAACAAACTATACATGAATAAATTATTAATAAGTGATATACTAACATTTAATGAATGTTTTCTTAAATAAGTTAGAAGTAATTTATAAATTATTAGTTAATGATGAACAAATCATTTACAAAACATGACTATACATTCATAAATGATTAATACGTGGTATGCTAACGATTAACAAATGTGTTGTTAGTTATCTTAAAAAATGTGTAAACCATGAAATAAATCAAAACAAATCATTAGTAGATGGTTGATAAGTTATTTGTTGATACATTATCAATCACTTATAAATCACTGAAGTATTTGTCAATATTGTTTTCTATCATTATCTCAATAAACAATTGTTAATCATGAACTAATGATAAACAAACCATTAGTAAATGATCAGTATATGAATTATTGATGAAGTTGTTAGCTGGTGTGTTTTCAAAAGCACAAACATGCAGGTATGCTAAAGCACTATTTTTAAGAAGAGTAATTTGTTTGTTCTGAAGTGGATAAACATGTATAAATGCCTTACAGTTAGGTGATTCCAGTGGGTTATGTTAAATCCTTTCACACATCAGCACAGACTTGTGCTCTGTGTGAAGTGTGTGGATATAGTGATAAAAGTCATCCTCTGAACCGGTTTTACCTTCCACTGAAGCTCACATCAGGAGCACAGAGTTAAAGACTCTATGTGTGTCAAAGAAGACCCTCACCAGTCAACACTGCAGTTAACACTACAAAGTGTTCAACACCTGTTATAGATGATGTGTAAATGCATGAATAAATAATTTACAAAGCTTTCTGCATCCCCTAATCTTAAATGTAAACTATTCATCACTTGTAAATGCTTTCATCGTAACTAACAGTGCAAACACGATAAAACTAAGAGATTCGTTAAATAAAACAGGAGTTTTGGCGCGTGTCCAGAACTCACTGATGAACTCTTTGATAAACTCTTTGATAAACTCTTTCTCACTGTTTGATTGACAGCTCCAATGTGTGATGTTTGATTGACAGCTCCAGCGATTGCAAAGTGAGCATTCTTTATATAATTTGATCACCGTTTAAATAACAGATTATTTTCATCCTACTAAGAGAAACAATGTAAAGTTGACTGTTTAGTCACTGGTTTGATTTACTGACACATAGACAAAGAACATCTGACTGTACATGAATCATTACATATCAGATCAGGCATTAGCATTAACACAGTTACTTACATGTTGTTGCATCACTGTCGAGTCCATATCGTAAAAGTCTGTTTGCAAAGCCTGCACCGAAATGATTTACCAAAGAATCCAGAGTGAAATCGTGAATGCAAATAAATAAATCTCAACTGAGACATGTTGAAAATAAATAACCATATTCCTAACATTAGGATCCTTTAAAAGGTAATGTTATTTTTGTCTTGTATTGCTCTTCTCTCCTCTCACTAACATGCCAGTAGGCAGGGCTAACATTGCACTGATGAAGTAGGCTTTGATTTCTTCTGCGGAGGTGGCATTTCACCTATCTATGACAGGCACGTTCCAGGATCAGTCATTCAATGGGCCTGGTATCTTACAGGATATTCTTATAGTACGATGACCTCTTACAGCATATATCAAAAGCTCCAGGAAAAGTTGATTTCTCAATTCATGACCCCTTTAAAGCTGCCTTAAAGCTTATAAAGTTACATTAATATAGCTGTATTGTCAGCCCAAAATATTTTGTGAGATTGGATGCTAGCCATTCAGAAGCACTGACATTTGCATGATTCAAAAGCATGAAAAAAGTTGCAAGTCTTCCCCTGTGGCCCTGACAGTGCCTACAGGCTTTCCATCAATGACCAACACCTCTGAAATGTTTGTGTTTGGCCACATGCTTTTTATGGGAGAGTTTCGACAATTTTGACAGGTGGACCAAGGAAATTTGATGATTGTCACATTTGCTTGAAATAAAATGTTCACTGTAAATCACAATGTTAATCACAAATGCCAACCATACTTACTGTGAATGTTTTTACTAGGGCTGTCAACGTTAACACATTAATGCATGCGATTATTTCAACATCCTTAATGCGTTAAAACAATTTAACACAAATAAAACTCTGGGAAAGTTTTCAATCGAATGATCCAGTAAGAGAATTCATTCAAACAATCAGTCCAAAACAGCAATAATGTAAAGAAAACCAGGCTGATTAAATCAGAGATGACAGCCAAAATAGAGACTCATTGCGTTTTCAGTGATTATTCATTCCAGAGTGTGTTTCGCTTTAAAAGAGACCTATTATGCCCCCCTTTACAAGATGTAAAATAAGTGTCTGATGTCCCCAGAGTGTGTATTGGAAGTTTTAGCTCAAAATACTCCACAGATAATTTTTTTTTGGGGGTGAGCAAAAACGCGCCGTTTCAGTGTGTGCCCTTTAAATGCAAATGAGCTGCTGTGCTCAGCCTAAGAGGGCGGAGCTTCAAGAGTTCATTCTCTTGTGTCAGGAGTCAGTCAGGACGCGCTATAATGTCAGAAACTGCGAACAGNCTATTATGCCCCCCTTTACAAGATGTAAAATAAGTGTCTGATGTCCCCAGAGTGTGTATTGGAAGTTTTAGCTCAAAATACTCCACAGATAATTTTTTTTTGGGGGTGAGCAAAAACGCGCCGTTTCAGTGTGTGCCCTTTAAATGCAAATGAGCTGCTGTGCTCAGCCTAAGAGGGCAGAGCTTCAAGAGTTCATTCTCTTGTGTCAGGAGTCAGTCAGGATGCGCTATAATGTCAGAAACTGTGAACAGTGATGTAATGTAACAAAGTAATAATGTTTTTGGGGGGAGAATCTGTACTTTGCTTGAGTTTTTATATTTCTGTCAACTTTTACTCAACTACATTTCCTTAATAAAATGTATACTTTTACTCCGATACATTTTCCCAAAGCACAACCGCGGTTGATTATTACCGCGGGTCATTATACAGTACGAAAGCGACCTCTAGAGGCAAAATAAAAACTATCACTGATGCCTCGGAGAGTTTGTTTTGACACGTGACGTGAAGCTGCGCGCTGCTGAGAGCGGGACACTTCAAAACGGATTTAAAACATAGACAACAAAACGGTATGTTATACAGAGTACACTACAGTACACGTTTTCATATCATTATAAAGTAATTAGTTTGTTGAGTAGATGCTGCATTAGTGGAGAACAGTAGGTTGTTTGCCGTCGAGGCTGAGAGGATGCTAACATTAGTACCTGAAGCGGTTAAAACAATGTAACAATAATACCAACTGTTTAATGTCACGATTGTTACCATTCATTTATGCATTCATTATCCAGCAAAGTTGCATATTTAAACTGTATTCTCATCATGCAGCGACAGAAACAAATCAGAAATATATTCGATTTCAGTTCTTTTTTTTCGGCACTGTAACACATATTTTGATTAGATAATCATCAAGTTTTCTAAAATAGAGGCAAATAATGTGTGAAAGTATACATATAATAGACCCATGCTATGCCTGTGTGTAAAGATGGTAATTTTCAAGCATGACTGTTTGGATTTATATGAAATGGTAACACTACAATAAGAGTCCATTTGTAACATTAAATAAGGTTAATAAAATATTGTTCATTTTTAATTTCAACGTTTACGTTTTAACATTTTAAAGTTGCCTCTTACATTAGTTATAATGCACTATGAATTAACATGAACGATCAATGTATAAATATATTAGTATTTTTTATATTTAAAAATTACAATGAACATTTAGCCATTTTTAAATTCAAAGAAACAAAATGTAAGAAAGTGTTAAAATTGAACACAATCTTGCTGCTTAAACTGTGTATTGAACAATTTTTAATAAAACATTTTTGATCTTTTTGTATTTTACATTTACTTGTTCTTTTACTTTCAATACTTAAGTATGTTTAATATCAAAAAAATACTTTTCGTACTTAAGTACAAAAAATATCACATACTTTAAAACTTTTACTCAAGTAACATTCTAAACAGTGACTTTAACTTCTACCAAAGTCATTTTCTGGTAAGACATCTATACTTTTACTCAAGTATGGTTTTCGAGTACTTTATACACCACTGTGCGAATATATGCTGCATGGAGATAGAACAGGTATAGTTTCGTTTAATTACGGTTATAACTGATATTGTCTTGTTTTTATCCACTATATTAGTACAAGCCAGTTTACTGATAAGTTTTATAACGTTTATTGTACTTAACACAAAATATGAAGCGTCTGTTTTCACTCCAGAAAATCACTGTAAGAGCTTAAAACACAGTGCAAGTGTGCATTAAAATATTATCCATAAACTCTCTCTCTCTCGCCCTTGCATTATCATCAACAAACATAGTGAAGTACACAGAAACACTCGTTACAACTAACAGTAAACAAATATATAAAGACCTTATGCCTTTTCTGGTGGTGCTTAATAAACTGGTAAACTTTGTATCCGTAAATGCTCTCACCTTTATTACTGCCTTATCCAGTATCACTCTGGAGACTGTAAGCTGGATCACGAACAGTTTGTACTGATCTATCCTTGAGTAACAACTTTTTAGCACAACCTCTGTTTTGTATTGTCCCTTTGTATTGACATTCGTTCACAAAGCCTGGTGTGAAATGATTCACGCAGACATAAACTAATTTCGGTAGAGTTGAGGGAGCATTTTCTTCAAAAACAAAATTAATCCACCTTGTCTTCAGTGGCTCAGATTTAGGGAGTAAATGAAGAGAGCTATGCGGATTAATACATCCAGCTACAGAACACCTAAAATGCTTGGGAGACATTCTCGTCAGTGCAGCAATGGCGGACTGTGTACAACTCGCTGTGAACTCGCTCAGGGCGATTCTATGTTAAAACGGCAGTGTCTGTCAACATTCGTGGGCGGGGCCTGTGGCTAATGTGATGTCACACTGCCAGGAACCTGCTAACGGCTTGTTCAGAGACACTGCTTATGATTTCTGGGGATTAAATTTTTTTTTATCATTATAGGGTGGTTGTGTACACACACTGCCTATACACATTTATGTCCAAACACCATGCAAAAGTGAATTTTGCATAATAGGTCCCCTTTTAAACACGAGCTCTGTCATTTTCTGATGGAGCCCTCATGCACAAACATGAACATTTTAATCTATTGACAGCCATAGTTTTTACAGATCAACCCACTTACATTTGTGACACTCAGATGCTGCTGTCAATAAAGGAAAATGGGGAAACAGACCAAATACCAATACATTCTGAAATTCATGCATATTTTAGTCCAATTGTTATTCTGCTTATATTTTGGTTAAATTAGAAAAGAAACCAAAATAAAAGCATTTTCTCCAGAGGCCTCAGGCTTTTAAACAAAAATTTGATGATATTGATACAAGGATCTCTAGTATCAATGGAATATTGTCAAGAAAAAGGATCACAGTATGCATTTTGAGCTTAATCTGCGTATATTCCTGATGTCTTCTCTGAACATCGCTGCATGTTCACTGAGCAATTAACACTTGCAGCAGAACTCATTGTGTTGATGAGGTTTTCATGTGGCTGTGTCTGACAGGAAGGAGTGGAGGTGAGGGTGGCACGGATCTTCAACACCTTCGGATCTCGCATGCACATGAATGACGGGCGAGTGGTCAGTAATTTCATTCTGCAGGCTTTACAGGGAGAGCCCCTGACGGTAAGACTTGTTCACCTCATTAAAATAATGAACTATATGCAGTGTTAATTACACCTAACTCTATAGCAGCTCTCTTACTTTGACTAATTTCAGCTTCACACAGACACATATATGGGGTATTACTTCAAAATGTGGCCCTGTGAAATGAAACTCCCTTAAAACAAACTTTTGTTTCATTTACTTAATCAAATCTTCAAATAATTTTTAAAGGGGTGGTTCAGTGTTTTTTTTCTAGGCTTGATTGTGTTTTTGGGGCACAGTGTCTTAATGCTTCGTTTTTAAAAAAAAAGCCGTATTTTTCATATATTGTACCTTTATTCTACACCTCTGTTTCCACTGTCATTCGAACGGCTCGTTTGACTTCCTGGGTCTATGAAGCCACTCCCTCTGAAATGCGCAATGTGCTCAGATTGGTTAGCGGGCCCAGTGTATCGTGATTCGCTGAAGCGTCCGGTAACGCCACGCCCCTTACCATTCCTTGCTTCAGTGGAAATGTAAATAATGGCGTCTATATCGCTGTATCAAATTGAGCCCGAATCAGACCCAGGTGAAGAGGGTCAAGCAGAACCTCTGCAATCGTGGCTTTTAAAGGACGTTTATGAATGGTATTTCATTTTGTATTTGTGTCAAAGTGTTTAGATGCTGTCACTGCTGTTTGTTAGCTTTCAATATACAGTTTTATCCTGATTAAAGCTTTACTGTAGCCGAATACATGACTGAGTAGTTGCATTTTTGTAAAGGTAGCGTTTAATTTATAGCATGAACAACTGTTTGTCTATTAACATAGAAGTTTGTTGGTGTTTGTAGAATTTAGCTAACTGGCTAGCGAAGCAAAAACGAGTTGGTCTTTGTTTACGTCCTTGATGCAACCAAAAATAGCAACAGAACTATACATTTAAAAGACATGTACAAACACTAAAACATACTTACAGTTTGAAGCCAATAAACAGCAGCTTCTGCTTTTAAAGTGGGAACTGCTTCATCTTTCAGTAAAAGCCTTTGTGCAGATCCAGCATTGAACTTGTGTAGATTCTGGAAGCTGTCTTCCACGGCGCATCCAGTGTAGAAAATATCACAGATTATTATTATAATAGTTCTATTATCTTTTGACGCGTCGCGCCACTCGCGTCAGGTGTACACAACTCTTCCGCTTCCATTATGCTGTGCGACATGACCTCGCCCACTTTGTTGCGTGTTCCTGGGGGCGTGTTTTGCAGGGTTTATGATATCATCAACTCGGGAAGAAGCTTGTTGTAGTCCAAACCGGTCGTTTTTGTAGGCATTAAACTGCCATAACTTTAAAAACAATATCGCCGTTTGCAACTTTCACAGCACTGTAACTTTGCAGATACTGTTTATGCTCAAGCAGCAACATTACACACTAATTAAAGTTAAAAAAGTGAAATCGCAATGAACCACCCCTTTAACAGTGGCCATCCATACAGTATTCTGTCTTTTTTCCCTACCTATCACAAACTGTCATCTCAAATCACTAATTATTTTGGGATGAAAATGACAGTGGGGGAAATGACATTTTAAAAAGTAATTTCTATGGCTAATTGCCTTGTTAGCATTTTAAATACATGCAATTAAATAATATTTCACATTTTATGCATAATGTCATGCTATAATTAATGTTTTATTTTTTTTATTTTTTGGGTGGGGTTTATACATATACAGCATTAGAAAGTAACAAAAATGATGAAGGCATGGTAAAAGTTTCCAAGACAGTTTTAATTTAACCTTCATATAACAAAAAGAAAAATTCAATCTGTTTTTATATAGAAATCTACCCCAGGGACATAAAAGTGCCTAGTTGAAGAAACACCATTAAATGTGCACGCTTCTTTATTGTAAACACTTCAGCTCACATGAGGATTTCATATACGGATTGACTGTTCTTCAGTCACCTTGTAGCAGCTCTTGCAGCATGTGCTCTGATGATTCTGATTATAATTCTGTGTATGTTTCTTCTGCACCTTTTTCAGGTTTACGGTTCAGGCTCTCAGACAAGAGCTTTCCAATATGTGAGGTAAGCACTTGATAAAAAACTAAAAAAGATGTATGGGTGTTTTTATTTGTTCATGCCTCCCAAGAGCTCTTTAGAGTATGTGTGCATGTGTAATTGACATTGTTGATGAAAAGTAATTAACCACACAACAATACAGCAAAACAAATGCTATGAAATAAAAAATAAAAAATCCTAAATACAGGAATGTAATACTAGCACTCAGCATGTTTAAATGAACGCTTCACCTTCATGCTTGCAACCTACAAGGCATATGCAGCATTTACTTAGGATTTACTTAGGATTTGTTGGCTAACGGTCTGTAAAGAAGGCGACTATTATCAAAAATAAGCAAATAAAACACACATGAGATTTAATGTGCTTGTTCTGTTTAAAAAAATCTATGTGACTTGCTACTCCCATGAACAAAGGCTGCGTTTACACTGCAAGTCTTAATGCACAGTTCCGATATTTTTGACCATTTACGTTTTGTTTGTTTGTTGGTTTGTTTGTTTGTTTGGTTTTTTTGGTCCTGCCTGTTTACATTCACTTTAGACACGGCTGGTAAATTCAATTTCTTCTTGAAAAGGTAGAATATTCCCCTTGACCCTCTATAGTTTGCATATAGGGCCAGGCGTGAGGTAGAGGATGCTATGGCTACTTTGTTGAATTTGGTACTTAAGAATTTAGAACGAACTAAGACTCATGCTAGAATTTTATTTGTTGGTTTTTCTCATCCGCTTTTAATATGATACAACCTCATTTTCTAGTAGAGAACCTTTTGAGCTTTGGTCTTGATTTTTAGCTTTGTTGGTTGGATCCTTGATTTTTTTTTAACTGATCGAATCTAGAGAATAATGATGGATGGGTATTTGTCAGAGATATTGTCTTTATCCACAGGGTTTCCACAGGGATGTTTCGTTTTTCCGCTCCTGTATATTCTACACTGATGATTGCAGGAGCAGGCATGATGGATGGATGGATGGATGGATGGATGGATGGATGGATGGATGGATGGATGGATGGATGGATGGATGGATGGATGGATGGATGGATGGATGGATTTTTCTTGTTTGTTTGTTTTTTTTTAAGATTCTGGCGGTTTTACAGTAAATCACGTTTTTTTCACTGGACCTTTATTATGGCTTATTTTACTTCCAGGAGTACATAGAAAGAATATGTGTGTGTATGTATATACAGTTGTGCTAAAGATTATTCATACCCTTAGTAAATATGACCAAAAAAGGCTGTGAAAATAAATCTGCATCGTTAATCATTTTGATCTTTTATTTTAAAAATCTACAAAAATCCAACCTTTCATTGGAGAATAATAATTTTAAATGGGGGGAAAATCTCATTATGAAATAAATGTTTTTCTCTAATACACATTGCTCACAATTAATCATACTTAAATCATACCATAGAACATTTGAAAAGTAACTGAAACTACTGGAACTTCAAACGGGATTGGTTCTATCGTCAGATGAAACAAAAAATTAGCATTTTTAGCAGCAAACACTCAAGATTGGTTTGGTGCACACAGGGGTAAAAAGTACACCATGTGTACAATGAAATATACGGCTGTATCTTTAATGTTGTGAGCCTATTTTTCTGCCAGAGGTCCTGGACATCTTGATCAGATACATGGAATAATGGATTCTATCAAATACCAACAGATAAAAAATCAAAACCTGACTGTCCCTGTTAGAAGTCATATAATGGGCTGTGGTTGGATCTTCCATCAGGACAATGATCCAAAACAAACATCAAAATCAACACAAAAATGGTTCACTGAGCACTAAACCAAGCTTCTGCCATGGCCGTCCCAGTCCCCTGACCTGAACCCTAAAGAAAATGAGTGGAGTGAACTGAAGAGAAGAAGCACCAACATGGAGCTGGGAATCTGAAGGATCTGGAGAGCTTCTGCATGAAGGAATGGTCTCTGATCTCTTGTCAGGTGTTCTCCAAACTCATCAGGCATTATAGAAGAAGACTCAGAGCTGTTCTCTTGGGAAAAGGAGGTTGCAAAAAGTATTGAATAAAAGGGTATGATTAATTGTGAGCAATGTGTATTAGAGAAAAACATTTATTTCATAATGAGATTTTCCCCCCATTTAAAATTATTATTCTCCAATGAAAGGTTGGATTTTTGTAGATTTTTAAAATAAAAGATCAAAATGATTAACGATGCAGATTTATTTTCACAGCCTTCTTTGGTCATATTTACTAAGGGTATGAATAATTTTTAGCACAACTGTATATACAGTGGGTACGGAAAGTATTCAGACCCCCTTAAATTTTTCACTCTTTGCTATATTGCAGCCATTTGCTAAAATCATTTAAGTTCATTTTTTTTTCCTCATTAATGTACACACAGCACCCCATATTGACAGAAAAACACAGAATTGTTGACATTTTTGCAGATTTATTAAAAAAGAAAAACTGAAA
>RJVU01016178.1:618519-649718 GCA_003731715.1 Anabarilius grahami | reverse complement strand
AACTCTTCAGCTTACAGTGTGTAAGTCTCCTCAGCTTTCATTGTGAATTGCGCTCCCTCTTGTTGCTGGCAACTGCGTCTTTGAACGAGGGGGCGGGCCAAACTATATTTTGAATTTGGACTGCAGTACCTAGTTTGAACACTGGGTGTCATTCCTACATAGAGCCCCTTTAAAGGGCTATGCAACATTTAACAACTCTACATCCCTTCCTTTAAGTTAACTGAGCATACAAAACATAATGTTCAAAACTAGCTGGGAAACAAGTATAACATGTAACATTGTGGTTTATAAAAAAATACAAAAGTGTAGGTGTCCTTAACCAGTTACATAGTCCTGATAACGTGGCTTGGGGCGACTGACTCTCCCTGAACGAGTCACTATAGGCTGGGCAGTCTGGGCAGCAGCGCCAGTGCTGGATGCTTCACTCTGAGATGGCAACACTGCAGATGACTGGGGGGTTGTTGGAGGTGAAGCTGGTGAAAAGGGGGTTATAATCATCCTCTCCACATTCTGTAGGTGCAGGCTCTTGAACACGGAGAAGGAGACGTCGGTTTCTTGTGTACTGTCTGCCCTGAGATGTTGCCACATAGCTGTTAAGCTGAGAAGCAGGGCCTTGTACAACCGCCAGTTTGTCGAAACCCCGAGCTGTCTGAATCCTTACTGTCTGGCCCTGTTGTAAGGGTTAAAGGGTGTGGGCTTTGCGGTCATTGTATGCTTTGCTCTCCTTTCTCCTCCTGGTTAACACAACCTTGACATCATGGCATACAGAGGGCTTCAGTATGAGAAAAGTTCTTGTACGCCTGGAGAAGAGGAGATGGGCAGGAGATGGCAAGTCATCTTGTGAAAGATTACGCAGATGGAGTAAGGCAGCCTGTATGTCACTGTGCTCTCTGTAACATTTCTCAAGCAGATGTTTGGCGGATCGCACTGCACTTTCTGCAAGGCCATTGGACTGCGGGTAATGAGGGCTGCTCCGAATGTGCTCGAAATCCCACACACGTGCAAAATCAGAAAAGTTGCTACAGACAAACTGCTGTGCATTGTCTGTCATGAGCGTCTGGGGAACGCCATGGACTGCAAAGTGTCTCTTGAGTTTCAAAATTACTGTGACAGTTCTCACAGTAGATGTCAGGTAGATGGTCAAGCTCAAACCAACCAGAAAACGAGTCTACTAGAACCAGGTGCATTTTGCCATGCCGTTCAAATATGTCAGAAGCAGTGAACATCCAGGGAAGGTCAGGAACATTGTGCAGATGTATGTAGTAACTTTGTAACGATAATGGTATCAGACGTCTCTGTCCTCGAAAAATTAGTCCGTTCTCAACCACAAATTCCTCTCTCATTGCAAAGAATGGGCAGAGATCATGTGATAGCTCTTTGAAAGAGCTTGGCCAGCCATGCATTATCATGTCAACAAGTCATTGGCAGGTAGGATCAGATTTAATTACAGATCGGAGTTCTTTTGTCCGTTGCGACAAGAGGACTTGAAGCGTCATTACCTCTAGCAAGTCGTCTGAGAGAGGAGGCTCAGTGGAGGAGAGATGAGCACGTGATAGAGCATCAGCGACGAAGAGTTCCTTGCCCCGTTTGTAAATCACATTGAGACTGTAACGTTGGAGCTTGAGCATCATGCTTTGAAGACGTGCCGAGGCAGTGTGCAGTGGCTTTTTGAGGATTGTAATGAGAGGTCGGTGATCCGTTTCCACGGTGACGGGTCGGCCGTAGATAAACTCATGAAACTTCTGTGTCGCAAATACTAATGCTAACATTTCTTTCTCGGTTTGGGCGTACCGAGATTCGGTGGGTGTTAAGGCGCATGAGGCAAAGGCAACAGGGGCACCCTGCTGAAGACACACAGCGCCTAGTCCATGTTGGGATGCATCAGCTGAGAGGACAACGGGTTTAGTAACATCAAAGTATTGCAGAACTGGGGGACTGGATACAGCATCTTTCAACTTTTGAAAGGCAGAATCCTGCACCTCAAGCCATGACCATTCCGTCTCTTGCTTTAACAGTTCACGAAGTGGGCCTGTGATGTCACTATAGTGTGGAATGAACTTTGATAAATAGTTTGTCATGCCAAGAAACCGTTGCAAGGCCTGTTTGTCCTCAGGTTTTGGCATTTGGCATTCTGTAGTCTTGTCAGGCTCAGGTTTGATGCCGTCAGCAGTCAGGAGGTGGCCTACATAAGAAACTGAGGTGACATGAAATGTGCACTTATCAGGGTTTAATTTCATGTTGCATGCACAGATTTTGTGAAGTACCTGTTTCAGTCGCACATCATGTTCTTGTAGTGTGCGCCCCGAGACAAGGATGTCATCTACCGCAATTTGACATGGCTGTCTGTCAAAGAGATGTTCCATGGTTCGCTGGAATACTTCACTGCCGGTGGAGATCCCGTAAGGCATGCGCAAGAATCTGTACCTGCCAAAAGGCGTCATGAATGTGGTCAGCTTAGATGATGCCTCATCTAAAGGGATTTGCCAAAATCCGCATTTTGCGTCAAGGATGCTGAAAACCTTGGCCCCCAGCATGTCAGCAATAACCTGGTCAATAGTTTTTAATGGATGATGTGGCCTCAGGAGTGCTTTGTTGAGGTATACCGGATCTTTACATATCCTTACAGAGTCATCTTTCTTTTTGGCAGCGACCATTGCAGACACCCATTCCTTAGCATCAGTTTCAGGGACGATGACGCCCAATTTAGTCATTCTCTCGAGTTCTGCCGTGACTTTCTCCTTCATTGCAACGGGCACTTTCTTGGGTGCACATACAGTGGCCGCTATGGACTCGTCTAATCCCATGTGATAAACAACAGGCAGTTTACTAAGCGCTGTGGTGTCAAACAAGTCGTTAATTCCCGTACCTCTGGCTCTTGGTGTTGCACTGCAGGCACATGTAGTCCTAACTGTATCAGGCCCATTGCTACGCTGTCTTGCCATCCGAGCAGTGGTCTCACACTGCGATCTACAACGTGGAATTTGAGCTGGCCTTGTTCACAGTCTAATACTGTGGTGCCTTCAGTCTTGATAGTTTGCCCAACGTATGCATTGAGGTTCACTTTTTCATTAGTGTTTATGTGAGCTGAGGGTACAATGAGGTGTAGCTGTTGGGCAGATATAACGTTGCATTTGGCACCTGTGTCCACTTTCAGTTCTAACTGGCCAGATCCATGCTTCAGGTGTAGTGTTGTAAATATTTCACCTCTTTGAGAAACATCATCCACTGTCTCACAATAGAAAGTGTCCTCAGGGGCATTTAGGGTTGTGTCCAATTCATTAACTCGGTTTAATTTTGCGCTTCTAAATTGCGCTGTAGTTCGCTTAGGAGGGTAATCACGACTTTGGAACTGTTGTGCTGTTTTGGGTGATGGAGCCGATCTGCAGCACTTTGCAAAGTGGTTCCATTTTCCACAGATGTTGCACTGTTTGTTGAAAGCAAAGCACTTAAGTTTATCAGGGGCATGGTATCTGTTGCAATTGATACAGCGATCTTGAATAGTACATACTCTAGCCTCGTGTGTCAGTTCTTTTGTGCTCTTTTCGGATTGCTCATGTAATAAACATATATTGACCGCTGAGTCCAGCGTGAGCTTTTTCTCATGGAGCAGTTGTTTTCGCACGTTATCACTTTGCATTTTTTTTTCAAGTTGCATTTTTATGCAAGTTTTTTGAGTGTGGAAACATACGACTGAATTGACTCACCAGGCTTTTGATTAGTGGTGTTGAAGATGTGTCTGTCCATTATTATATTCTTTGTGGGCAAGCAGAGTTCAGCAAACTTTTGCAGTAATACATCGGGATCTTCTCTGTCCTCTCCCTCAGCGAACGTGAAAGCCTTGGATTTTTCCACCGCATCGGGACCTGCTAAATTTAGCAAGAGTATATGCCTGCACCTTCTTCGACTTGTCTGATAGGCCAGCGTTGCAATATATGCCATTCTTTTTCGAATTTGCTTCAGTTATCAGCTATATGCTCGTCGTAAATTAGCGGATCAATGCGGTGGAGACCCTGAGCCATGTTTAGACTCTTCTGACACCAGATTGTGTCAAGAACTGATACAACGCAGGATGTAGTTGGAAACCAGAATGAGTGGTTTATTCTTCACTCCGTGCACCTCTCTCTACCTTTGTCTGTGTCCCTGCACCTAACACTGGAACTCCCCGCCCACTCACGCATCAACCTTTAAGCACCAACCTTAAAGGGCTATGCAACATTTAACAACTCTACAGTACTCATTGCTATTATCTGTCAGATGGCATCATTTGTGAAATCCTTACCAGAAAAATCAGTTTCAAGACTGATAAAATCCTTTCTTAGCCAGTGATACCTGTCACAGGGCATGATCTGTTGTCCTTGAATAGCTTGGTTTTGTTGGCGTGATGTCCATATAATCATCATATGGGCGGTCATAGAGTTTTTATTTATTTATTTATTTATTTTCAATTCACAGGTATCTCCACATTCTTCTTCATCAATAAGTCCTATCTTGTTTTCATTTTGGATGGCATCATATGCACTGTAAATAAGACAGTCCTGTATAGTAGCATTCTGAAATGGGGGAAAAACACTGATTTTTCCAGGCTTATTAATCTCAGTGCAAATATCTCAATCATACGTATACATTTCAAAGAATTAACCCATTCCACAGAATACTGTCTAGCTCAGTGGTTCCCAACCTTTTTCAACTCGCGGCCCACACAACCAAACACATATGTTTCCACGGCCCACTGCAAAAAAAAAAAAAATTACTCAGAAGCTAGATTGTTAATGGTCTTTATTGAATGAACTGGCAATGAACAGAAAATAACTCGGGCTGGCACCACTCAGCAAAACGGGATCCAGGCAGAGGTCGGCAGCGGTCAGACAGTTAGCGGAGCAATCAGTCAGGAGGGAACATGCAGAGCAATGTTGAGACGAGCAGTCAAAACCGGCAGAGAACTGGAGCACTGTACAAAGCAAGACTAGAGTCAGACTCGAGTGACAAGCGCAAATGAAGAGCAGATATAGAGAGAAAAATCAAGAGAGAAAACCAGCGAGAAACCAATGAGCAGCTGCGCTACATGCAGCTGCTGCGTTAAAGGGAAAAACAAACACATGAGGGAAACACAGAACTGAGAAAACAGCGATCAAACCCTAGTCCTGACCATTTTTAATTTGCAATGTGTGAATAATTTTAAAACAACAGCCATGAAACAAACTTTGGTAAAATGGATAACATGCAAGAAAATAAATAAATAAAATAAAAATAAATAAAAATAAACCTTCTGGCCTCATGAACTACAATCTTTGTCACTCACCTAATGTGAAGGTTGGTGTTGTTTAGCATTTATTAAGTGTTGTATGTCGGGCTGAAGTGAAGAAAGTTGCAAGCTAAGATCAGGCTCGACGTTAAGCTTGTTCCGGTATTTTGTCTTGAGTGCCACCAATCCAAAAAACCCAGCTTCGCATAGGTATGTTGTTGGAAATGGCATCAGAAACCTCAGAGCTTTGTTAGAAAGATCTGAATACTCATAGAGTATGTCACAAGCACTGTCACAAGATAAGTCAATAAGGCTGTTGTGCTCTTTGGCACTTAAACTTGCGACTGCTTCATCACACAAGTTTACAAAGTGATTTTCAATCCAGGTAACCTGAACATCTGGAGATGGAAAGTAGTCGCGCAACTGGCTCTTAAGACCTTGGAGATGCTCTTCAATTAGCTTTGTAACCGAGGCAGGTAGGCTCATGGCTTCTTCTGTCAAAAAATGCGACAAATTCTCAAACGATTTAGAGTTTGATTTGCAAATTCGCCGGGTCCACAAGTCCAGTTTCTTTATTGTGGCTTCGATTTTATTTTGGACTTGAAACACAGTCACTGATTTGCCTTGAAGACTCAAGTTCACTCCATTTAGGTGATTGAAAATATCAGAGAGGTAGGACAATTTTACAAGCAACTCAAAATCACTGAGGCAGTCAGAAAGGGGAAATTTTGAATCGGATAAAAAAATCTGTGCTTCGTTACGTTATTCAAAGAGACGAGTAAGCACCCTGCCTTGTGAAAGCCATCGTACCTCAGTGTGTAAAAGAAGCTGAACATGATCACTTCCCATTTCTTCACAGAGAAGTCGAAACAAACGTGACTGAAGGGGCCTAGTCTTTATGAAATTGACTAATTTAACAGCCTCATCCAAGACACATCTGAGATCTATGGGCATCTTCTTGGTAGCTAGTGCTTCCCAATGTAAACTGCAGTGGACAGAGCTCATGAGCTGTGCAACTGATCTCACGCCCGCAACGACTACAATGCCTCACCAACACTCTTGCTCTGTGCTCAGACCCACGCATTTAGACCAACCGATTCCATTTAAAACAATAAATGCATTCAAAATATCAAATATGGCTTCGGCAGTTGATTGAGTCGGCAGCGACTTGCAGAAAAGGAAATCCTCTTGTAATTCTGTTATGTACATACTGTATATAAGCAAGGAGGTTGGAAAGGTTTGCTATATCGATCGATTCATCCAACTGTAGGGCATAAAAGGGACTCTCTCGAATGTTTTTAACCAACTTCTTCTCTCAACTGCTTTATCTGAAAGTGAAATCAGATTTAACTGCTTGTGGGCCTTTTCTCCACACATCAAGCCAAATATTTATTTCGCGGCAGGTAAATCAAATTTTCACCAATTGTGTGAGGTTTCCCAGCCTTTGCGATGAGGTTTGCTACACGATAAGATGCCTCCACTGCTCTACTGTTATCGTTGCCAGAGAACACGGTTTCAATAGTTTTTTTTCCTGCTTTGGTTCTCTTCAAGTTTGTTCTCAAAAAACTCAATAGGCTTGCACACATATTCACTGTGTTTTGTCTCCAAGTGCCATCGTAGTTTGCTCGGTTTCAAAGCTTCATTTGATAAGACTTCTGAGCAAACAACACAGAACGGTAGCTGCTCGTTCTCCGCTCCCACACATGTGAAGCCTAGTGCTAGATAGTCACTACTTTATTTTCTTTTAGATTTATTTTGAGTCTTTTCAGTGTTAGGCTTACTTGTAGATGGAGAAACATCTGCATTTGTTCTTTTCAGTGACCCTGTTGACAGCCATTTATCCATGTTTGAATCTGTTGTTCTGTAGCATATGCAGCAAAAATAGATACATTCGCGGTTTATTCTTAAACCAATCAGCGAGCTTGAATAGTGGAAACATAGTAACAGTTTAATATTAATTTTTTTTGTTATTTAATTATATATATGAAATTATGATATTATGTTATGACTTCAACATTTTTACACATATTAACAATATTATTATTTATTTTAATAGTAATTGGCAGCCCCCCTGCAATACCGTCAGTGGTTTTCACAGGTTGAAAACCACTGGTCTAGCTTATTGTGCTTGTAACACAGTTCGTATATACGGGAAGAAGGAGGCGGGAACCGGCGAACATTCAACAAAACTTTAATATAAAATAAACAAAGAATAAAACTAAAGTAATGCCGGCAGACCCTCGCGGACGTCTGCCGGCCACACAAACATAATAAAACATAAAATAATATCCAGGCCTGGTCCTCTCTCGTCCTTCACTGTCATCGCTCCTCCTTTTATGCCCCCGGAGCTCCTCCGTGAGAGACTCAAGGCGTTCCCTCACGGCTCTCGCCCGCCCTGCTCGCCACAGTGCTCTATTTATCATGCTAATAGCATTTATACCCCCCACATTCCAGAACATTATCACCTGGCCCTCATGCAGCAAGTAGTTATTTGGGCAAAGAAGCAAAGCCCAGAAAAGAAAACAGGACCAGTTAAGTATATTTTATTTACATTTACATTTATGCATTTGGCAGACGCTTTTATCCAAAGCGACTTACATTGCATTATTCTATACATTTGTATCCAGGTATGTGCAATCCCTGGGATCGAACCCATGACCTTGGCATTGCTAGTGCCATGCTCTAACCACTGAGCTACAGGAAAGCCCTTTTATTTTATAAATAATAAGATACAGATAGTTTCAAATACTGCTACACAAATAGCCTACTTTCAAATTCTCAAAAATAATTTATTTCTTCAGTCAACTTGAACTTATTTAATAATCATTAAATTTTGATTGAATCTCAAAATGGTATCAAAGAAGACATTTAAAATCAATATTATGTTTTGTTGCTGACAAAAAAAGATCAAAAAAGTAATTTGGTAACAGGTGAAAAGTACAATTCATCCATGTAATGTGCAAGGTGCACAGGCAAATTTTGCTACCCCTTTGTTGTAAAATTACAACACTGACATGACAAGCTCAAAACCTAACATGATCAAAGCATTCAACAATATCTTAATATCTGCTTGATCTAGACATATTACTAATCACAGGAATATATATATATATATATAAAATATGTATAATTTTAGTCATTTTACTTACTTGAATGTTGCTTTACTCAGTCCAGTACAAAAGGTGATGTGCAAAAGGCATGTTGTGTGAATTTATGGCTAGTTAAACAGACCCATTTACAGGGATACAATAGAACTTATTAGTTGTGTAAATGGTGGTCTTGAAGAGAAAAAAAAACATGTACAGGTATATTTTAGTAGAGCTTAAACTGATGTTGTAATATTACCACAGTGGGCCTTACAGGGATATACATGTTTAGACATAGATCAGATGTCCAGATATCGGATATGTATCTGATTTGAAACCACATTTGGAAGTGGCTCAGAACGAGTGTGAAGAAAAAAAAAAAATCAGATCTTGTGCGGATCAGATTTTTGTGTTCACACATGTCAAAAAAATTCGAATCTGTGTCAGATGTGAGTAAAAAAAATCCGATTTTTTTGTGCCAGTGTAAACACAGCCAAAATTTACGCAACACAACCATCTGTCCCCTTTTTTTCTTTCCATTTCCATCCGATTTCATGCCACCTTTAGTTTTGTATATTATTCTTTCTACAGTTATTGTGCATGTGAATGATAAGGGTAGTGAGAAAGCCCATCTGGTCTCTGTAATGTCAAAAAAAGGGTGAAAAAAAACAGCATAAATGAAACATGACAACCAGGAAAAAAGTATTAAATGAGCCTGACTGCATCAGTGCAGTCCTATCTTTTGTCTTAATGAACTGAACCTTGGGGAAAAGCAGACGTTCTTGACAGATTGCTCCATGGCTTTTTCAAAGACGGAGGTCTGCTTTTGATGGGATTACTAATGCTTTTTGGTAATTACATTGAAGGTATTTCAAAGGCTGAACTCTGTGTTTTGATTTAAACGGCTACAGTGTTTGTGTACAGACTGATGATGTGGTGCTATGTTGATGCAAATTTATCAGTTATTAGTATGAGTAATGTGTCAATCATCACTATCAGCATAGGTTCCATACAAGCTCATAAAAAATGCTTGATTGACTCATGTTATGTTAAAAAGTTTAGTTGTTATGCTTTCAAATCATATCACATATGAATGTATCTTGTAAAAAAGCTGTCATTTTGTGAAGAGAACCACATAAAAAAAATGTCATTCATTCCAAATTTTACAGATTTTTATAGTATAAATAGCTTCTTATACAGGAAAATATATAGCTGCCTTTATATTTTTAGGAAGGGGTGACTTGCAAGGGGATCTGTATATTTGGGGGCAGACAGGTTTGCCTTAACTATGTTCAGATTCATAGGAGAAGGATCTCAGCTTTTCCCAGTCTGTTGGCATAGTTACTGTGTTTTTGTTTTTCTTTTGTATGGCAGTAAAATAGTTTGGTGAAATATAACATTTTGGAAGAATGGGTACATTGGTCTGGCAGAACCTTGTTAGTGTTGTATGACCTTCACCATTTGTGTGCGGAATTTTGTAAATGCCTCTTTCGTCTGACCTTCACATATATTTCATCATTTTTCCAACTTCAGGGAACAGAAAGGATCTCAAAAGAAATTATGGCACTGTTTGTAGACGATATTTTAAATGTAATTTAATCAAGCCAGTTTCATCTACAGGTATTTGTTTTCGACACTCCAGTGGGGCAAGAGAACAGAGCCATTATGAGTTATTTGAACTCTATCTCAGCAGAGCAAACATTTACCTTAATGTGTGAAGTTTGCTTAATTAGGATTGTGTAATATAAGACACAGAAATGACCACAGAATTTTCCTCCAACTTTCCTTTGTAAATCTGTTTCATACTCTTCTTTGAGGCCACAGTATCAAATGGCAGACATTGGCTGAGTTGCTAAAAGATCTACCCAGCTTTTAACCATCTTCATATGTAAACTACTGGCCACTCTACTGAAGGAATTGTTTTTGGCATTGATGACACCGTGCAAATTTAATGACTCCGGCAAATTCAAACAGCATAATAATTCAGAGGGAAATCAAGGGTGAGTTTGTACTGACCAGTAATGTTGCAAAGCCATTGTACCTGTGGGTTGCCATATTATCACTTGACATAGAGCAAGTTTGATAATTAGAAGTAAATTTTATATATAAATATAATATTGTATTGTATTGTATTGTATATCTTTGTCCACCGAGGTGGAAAATTGTCTTTGGCTCACCAGCACATAAAAAAGCTATACAAGTAGTGTTAAATGTCTTTGGCTCACCAGCACATAAAAAAGCTATACAAGTAGTGTTAAAAACAACAAAAACCGAACGAAAAACAGACATTCACATTTCATAAAAACATAAGGTAACACTTTATTTTAGGGTCTTTTAACTAGTTGCTTATTAGGATGCATATTACTAGAATATTGTCTGTTTATTAGTTCATATTAAGCACATATTAATGCCTTATTCTACATTCTTAATCCTACCCAATACCTAAACTTAACAACTACCTTACTAACTATTAATAATTAGTAAATTAGGAGATTATTAAGGGAAAAATCTAAGTTAATAGTGAATATAATTAAAACATTTTTAATTGATGAGGTGGGTTAAGAGAATGGTTTTTCAGTCTTAGAAAGAAGATCTAGTAGTAGTAACTAGTAGATCAGTGTTTAATAGCAATGCCATGGCTTTGCATCCAACACATCAATGTACTGTAAATGAGTTCTAGAGTATTTAAAAGATTTGTTTATATCTCTTGCAGCCAGGCAATGATTTTTCCACTTTTCTTAAAGTGCTTTAAGCATTGCATTTAACCGTGTGTTAAATATGCTTAATTACCTGACAGATATCACTGAAATTAAGAATTAAACAGAAAAATAAGTCTGAGAAGCGGCCCACACTTTTTTAGCCAATCAGAAAACTAGCCAGTCAGAATTGTTCTTTGTGTTTTGTGTGTTCAGAGTTTCTGACGTCAGGTTGACTGACATGTCTTTGAAGGACAAATGTGGTTTGAAGTGTTGGAGGGGATCTAAATCATTCCCTAGTTAAGACCACAGACTAAATCTCTGAACTCGTTTACAGTACTGATTCTTTATGGAAGCTTCCAACCACATTTCAACTAATTTCATGAGAAAGCGTAACTATTTTACATGTTGCCAATTTTGTGCAAATTGGTATGATTTGATTGTTTAGGAAAAACTAAACATGAGGGTCAACCCCTAAACCTAACACTCAGTGGGGCATAAGCAGATTGCACAAAATCCTATGAATGAGGTCATACAAAATTTGCCACCAATTTTACAAAACATAAATAGTTTTGAATTGCCGTGAGAGTGTGTTGGAAAATTTTAATGCTCAATCCAGTGGTTCCCAACCCTGGTCCTGGAGTACACCCAGCACTGCACAGTGTAAATATCTCCCTAATCAAACACAGCAGATTCAACTCATCAGCTCATTCAGGGCTGCAGACTGTGCCTAAAACAAAATATTCATTTGCAAGTGATATTTTTGCTGAGATCGCCACTGGCGACAATACAAACTTGCATGTTATAATTGTAAAATTTGCATGTTATGTGCGTGTTATGTGCGTGTTCTGTGACCAGTACCAGTAGCCTATGATTTCTGCGATGCAGAAAAAGTAGACGGAATCAATTCATAAAAACGGAATTTACTGCATAGCGTGAATTGATGATGAATAAATCAACAGTTGGTCAGTATAATTAAATCAAATCACGATATGGACTAATGTATGTGAATATTAACGGAATCAATTCATAAAAACGGAATTTACTGCATAGCGTGAATTGATGATGAATAAATCAACAGTTGGTCAGTATAATTAAATCAAATCACGATATGGACTAATGTATGTGAATATTAAACCACTTTAATATGAATCCTGCATGTTCTGTGTCTGTGTGAATTAATGACGCAGACGCACAGTTCCGTTTACTACACACATACTGAAGCAAGCGTGACGCTCGTTGTGTTTTTCAGCCTCTGCCATCTCGACATGAACACAGAAACTTCATCTCCAGACTCAGAGCTGCTCTGATAGTCATTTCATGAGCATTTTCATTTGAGAAAAACTATCGTCATGTCATATAGAAGCAAAGGTCTTTATGGCAACCCGTCAAAATAAAAGTTTGGTAAAAGTAAAAGTAACTTGTGACAGAATTACTATTGTACACCGACGAGCCATTACATTTTGACCACCCCCAGCCTGGAGCAATGAGCGTGCCTGGCAACCGAACGGTGCCGCATATGCAGTTCACAGAGCAGTGTATATGTTACCAGCAATGTGTGAAATCCAGCATTGTATATACCATCCGAGGACCAGCTTTCAGTCAGTAGAGCGTTCTCTTTCAGAATGGGAAAAGTTGCCAAGTGGTCGGACTTTGACAAAGGACAAATTGTGATGGCACGGCACCTCTGACCTTCAATCTTGGAAACGGCGCTCCTTGTAGGCTGTTCAAGTGGGGCACGGATGGCCAAACAATGGACCGCCATCCAGCCATGTGTCGTCCACTGCTCACTGATGCTAGAAGAGAGTAAAAACTGTCACTGTTCACAGTGACCGCAAGGCCACAGTGCGACAAATCACCAGCAGCTAAAACAGTGGTGACCAGGGCAAAGTGTCACAGCACACAGTTCATTGCAGCCTTCTGCATATGGGCATGTGTAGCTGATGGCCCAGCCGGGTCTCCATACTAACTGCACGCCATCGCCAACAACTCATGAAATGGGCCCAGGTTCATTGAGATTGTACTATGGATGATTGGAAGAAAGGGACTTCTTGGTGCATCAGGTTTGAAGGCCAAGCGTGGATACGCCGATTACCAACAGAGGATGTGGCACCTGGATGCACTCTAGGGCGGACACGAGCTTGCAGCGTTTTTTTTTGGGACACTTTAGGCCCCATTATCCCAATAGCACAATCCCTGATAGTTGTCAGGTATCTGAACATCGTTGCAGACCAAGTGCACCCATTCATGGCAACTGTGTTCTTACCAATAGGATGATGCGCCATGCCGCACTGCCAGAATCATCAAGTAGTGGTTCAAGGAACATGATGGAGAATTTCTGTTAATACCTTGGCCTGACACGAACCTAATCGAACATTTGTGGTGCAACTTGGAAAAGTGGGCTCGCTCTACATCACCACCACCCTGCAATGTAAGGGAACTGGCGGTGGTGTTGTGTTGCACCTTGGCAGATGCTGCGGCTCCACTGTTTTTACAAACAGTCTTTGTTTTGTCAGAGGCTGTATCAAATTTTATAAGTAGAGCTAAATGTTGCAATCATGGAAAAATCGAATCTATGTTTTGTGGTGTGTTTTTTACACTACTACTTTTCTCCACTATTGCACTACCGGAACGCTTTGGGTCCAGAACTCTTTAAGCAGATCAACTAAGCTTCAGGAACTCAAGCAGCTATCATGGAAAAAACTGTCTACATTTCGATGCTCTCCCGGTAACTATCCGTGCAGGAAGTTTTCATCAAAACTTACTGCTAGACAGCGGGGATCTGTTACGTCCACTCGAAAGACTCATGGCTTTTTGCTTATCTTGCTGCTGCTCTCCGGGGATGTTCAACTAAATCTGGAACCGGTTTACCCGGGAATACAGCAGGACTCTGGCGCTGAGCCTCATTTGGCAACAACCATGGTGGTGTCTCACAATGAGGTGATTGCCTGGGGATTTCCTGTAGATCTACCTGGCCTCCCAAACAACGAAGTGAGTTTAGTTAACAACGTACACAACGCTCCAGGGTATGATATTTCTACTCTGCTTTCCGGTTATTTTACAAGAAGCTCTATTGAGGTACCAACGTATAATGCTAATGCTTCCTTGTGTCGAAATCCTGCGGTAAGAAAGCAGAGGCTATGCAAGATCTTTCAGACTGTTAACCATGCGAAAGTCCTATGGGACCCGAAAGTGAAACCGAGAGGACTTTTTGGTGGACATTTGAACATCAGAAGTATAGTTTCAAAGAACGAACAGTTGTCTCATTTATTATCCAACTCAAATTTGGACTTTCTTTGTATCTCTTATTATGCCTGGATATCAATGTTTTAGACGGGACAGATCTTCAGGAAGGAGAGGGGGAGTATTAATATACATCAAAGATGGCATTAAGTGTGAATGTCTCATGTTTAACTACGTTAATGATTTAGAATTTGTGGGTTTGAAAATTATTCTATCCCCTCAAATGTCATTTATTGTTTTATGTGTATATAGACCCCCTTCAGCAAAAGATACCTTCTATGATCAACTTACAGGAATTAAAAAAAAAAATGTGATCATGGTAAAGAAATAATTCTTATGGGTGATTTTAACTTGAACTGGGAAGATAAATTAAAAAGGAAAAAAATAAAAAAGATTGCAGATAAATTCAATTTAAATCAATTAAAGGGCCAACAAGAATTGCTAAATCTTCCGAGACACAGTTAGATTTAATATTTACCAACAAACCCGAAAAGATAATTAAGAGTTGTAATTTTATCACTGGGTTACCTGATCATAATTTAACCTTGGCTACACGGAAACTAACAAAAAATAGGTTTAAAAATACAGTAACTTCTACTAATGTTTTTAATTGTATACCTAAAGGAAAATTAATAGCATTTAATGAGGAAATAGCTGGTTTAAAATGGAACAATATGCTATCTTCTAAGAATATAGATTATGATTGTAATACATTTTTTAATAAAATTAATTCTGTAAGAGATAAATTTACTGTTAGAGTTCAGAAAAAAATCAAGCATAAAAATAATTTACCGTGGTTCAATGAGACTTTATGGAAGCTGATGAAAAATAGGAATTCAGTTTTAAAGAAAGCTATTAAGTCTGGAAGAGATATAGATAGGCTCTGTTATAAAGGTTTGCGAAATAAAGTTATCCGAGAGATGAGAGTAGCTAAATCTAATTATTACCTTCATCTAATGAGTGAGGCAAAAGGCAATAGCAAGTTAATTTGGAAAAACGTAAACAGTCTTTTACGGAAGGAGCCAACTTTTATAGAAGATTTTAAGCTTAAAGTTCAGGGAAAGCAAATTGAAGATGATTATGCCATTGCTACTACCTTTAATAGTTTTTTTTTATTAACTTAGTGAATTAGGGGAAAAATTTGTAAGGAGGGAAATATGTTTCCGATTGATGTTGGGAGTAAAAGTTTTAATATTACCAAGACTAATGAAATGCAAGTCAACAAAATTATTAGCTTATTAAAAAATTCTAAATGCAGAGATGTTCATCAATTGGACACCACAAAAAACGAAACTGGCGCTGCGTTCGTTTCGTAAGTATAATAGGAAAGGCGTAGGACACACAGCGCAAGCGTTTTGAAGAATGCGGAAGTACGTTCAAGGCGATATTTTGTGTTTATAAAGCATATACAGTTGTATTTTTTTCGAAAAAGAAAGAAAGACATGAACATCTTCGATGACATGGTGGTGAGTAAATTATCAGGAAAAGTTTATTTCTAATCCTTTAAGTCTGGTTTACACTGTATGCAGTTTGGTTTCAGAGTATATTATTCTGCTGAAACAGCTACTTTACATTTAATAGAGCAAATAAAATCTAAAGTTGACAAAGGAGGATTAGTTGGTGCTATATTTTTAGATCTGCGTAAAGCCTTTGATACAGTTAACCATGAAGTTCTCCTTTCTAAACTGTCTAACTTTTAGTTCTCATCTATCGCTCATCTAGCGTGGATATCCTCATATTTATCAAATAGAGAACAATGTGTACAAATTAAAGGGGTTAAGTCTTGTAACTTACATTATACAATGGGTGCACCCCAAGGATCAGTGTTAGATCCCTTATGATTCAGTCTTTATGTTAATGATCTCCCGCAACAGTGTGAAGGATACAAGTGCAAATGTATGCTGATGAAACTGTCATTTTTACGCATGCGAAAACAGCAGAGTTAGCAGCTGAAAAGCTACATGCTGCTATGGAAAGGATTACACAGTGGCTGGAGCAATCGTGTCTTAGCTTGAATATTGGTAAAACAAAAGGAATGTTTATCTCAAAAGCAAAGGTTCAATCTCCTAATGTTGATATTTTTATAAATGGTGAAAAGATAAAAATAGTTAATGAGTTAAATTATCTTGGTGTAATATTGGACTCAAATCTTAGTTTTAAAAAACATGTAAAGAAAATGGTGAGGAATATTAAATATAACTATATTAAAAATATACAAGAAATCTTTGAACCTTGACTTTATCTCAAGAATGCTATAATGCAGCTCATTCTTTCTGATAAGATCACACCCTACACTGCCTTGGTACTGTAGGTTATTGGTAGAAATCTTAGCATCAGGATATATTGACTGTGTAATTAGGCACATTGTTTTTCAGATATTGTAGGTCAATAATTAAGTTTCAAATTGCCTTTACATTCATTTTATGCAGATTGGTCTTTTGAACAGCAGGATGTTGACCTGTGGAGGTAGAGCATAATAAACAGATTAGATACGTTGATGAGAATTCAAATATTTAGACTGGGAGAGATTGTGACATGCAGCAGATCAGAGCAGGATTGCCCAAACACACCTACTCAGGAACACTCAGAACAATGTAGAAGCAGCAGTTTAGCGTATCATAGACATCCTATACAAGTAGCATATAGTTTCATCCGCTGTCCCTTAAACATGGTGCCCATACAGTCTTAGCCAGAAAGATCCATCTTATCTGTGATGTTTCTCAGTTATGCAAGTCATTATAACATGTCTGCTAGATTTGTTATAAACATCTGCATTTTTTTTCTCTGTTTCTCAAAACATTTCACCACATTTAGTCAGTTTTGAGGTGTGTTCACACTTGGACCCAAAATCCTACTGTAGATGAAACATGTTTTCTTTTGATAAGCAATTATTATGTCAAGTGGTAAAGCAGTTTTGATGCTTGACACAACAATGGCTCAGTGTGGATGAATTGATTGTTGAAAAAATTGTTTTTCGATTTATGCATGGTTAGAGAACCGTGTTAATGGTCATTCCAACATGAATTTTAAAATGATCTTTTTACGTTTTTTTTTTTTTTTTGAAAACATCACTCAATCAAAAGATAATTTCAATAATTCTTTGTCTTTCTGAACATGAGCTGCCTCTTTTGCTCTGCTCTCTGGTCCCGCTCTATGTTAACCACTGATAATGAATGTGTAAACTGGTGATTTCCATGTGCAAATGTGTGAAGCAGATTCATGCAGATTCATTCTCTTGGTTCTTTTGATCCGGACCAAAATAGAAAATGATACAGTTAGTCCTGGTTCACTTAGTGTTCACACTGTCATTTTTAAAACCCTTCCTAAAGATACAAAAAAAAAAACAGCTTTTATGACGTATATTTTGTGACGGAACTTATCGAACATCCAAAACAATGCTGGGTGCTCCGCTAATGCTTTTTGTTTTATGTGCGTACATATGGTGACCTTTTTTTTCCAGCTGAGAACTCAGAAAGAGCTTATAAAATGTATAAAAGAGTCAAAACTGCTCCAGGAATTCCTTCGTTGCACACAAACGAAGATCTGCGGCAAGGAGACACGGTTCAGACGCCTGCATTGAACTGTAATGGGCAACATCGCTCGCTCCTATGACAAGAAAGCCCTGTTTTTGGTTCTCTTAGATGTCTTTGGTCTGTGTTGCATTCATATTTCAGTCACACCACATCAGAGTTCGTCTCAGTGGGTCTCGGTCCGCTTATTTGGTGCACACCACGGTTCGGATGGCAGCATTCACGCTTGTTCGAATAAACTTACACTTGAAATAAATTAACCGAGCAATCACACCAGAGTTTGATTTAATCAAACCAAACCTGCCAAGTGTGAACACACCCTTAATGTCATTATTATTGTCCCTGATACTTGTGAAAAGCAGGAAAGATGAAGCCTAAGCTCTTTCTACATACTTTACAATTACAAATAAGGATGTTACAATACCAAAATTCCAGTAGTTGATACCAAAATTTTAATTTCACGATTCTTGTTACCAGTTTCAATACCAAAACTTAAATAATAATATACATTTGTTCTGGGGGAAAAGTCATCAGTCTTCCATCACACTAAAGAATGAGAGAGATGATAGGAGGAAATCTTAGTTTGGAACTTGGCTGGAAATGTCACTTTTCACAGGCTCTGATACCCCTCCCAGGGTCAGAGCCCCTTCGGTTCAAGAAGATAGCTTTGCAGCCCTTGTCTGATTCATCCTAAAGATAAATACGGGAGTGTTATCTCAAATAAGCAGTGTATATTCTGTGAAGAGAAGATGGATCAGTATGATTTATCTCATAGTGGTATTAAAGGAAAAGAGACCAATTCACCACCGTCTTTCCTGCTGTATTGACAGATCAAAAGCAAGTCTTCGAGCTAGTGTTCAATGCACATCTAAAAGGAATAGTTTATCCAAATGATAAAAACTCTGTCATTATTTACTTGCCCATAGGTTATTCTAAACCTGTATTTTTTTTCATGGATCACAAAAAGAGATTTTTTGTCAGAAAATAATGACAATCTCATGCTTGGGAGAACTATTCCTATACTCATTTTTATCTTACATCTTTGACAATGTTACCTTTATTCAGTAGTACAGAGGATGATAGAGAGGAATTGATGGTGTGGGCAGAAAGAAACCGGATTAGGAAAGGACCATACGCCAGGATTCTAAATCACAAGCCCGACAGTGTTAGTGGTTGAACGTTATATCACCAAGGTCAATATAGGAAGACAATATAGCAGTTTTTAATTATCAGCATCACACAATAGGTTTTTCTGTTTGCCTGATAAGTGTCAGAAGTGGGTGTTTATTTTGAAAGTGCCAAGACTTTTATTTTGACAGTGCTAAAAACATCAGTGCCTAAGCACAGATGCACAAGGAGCTTTTATTCTCCATCTTTATTAGATTACTGTCTTTGTTTAACAGTTATGTCAAATTAATTATTATGAAAAACCTATGTAAAAAAAACAAACAAACAAGGGAAATGCTATAATACTTTCTCATATACCATCTGCATTCAGCAAATCTATCATTAAAATAAGTTTTTGAATATCAAATGATCATTTCATTTCATGAGCCTTGCAAACTTTGATGAATCCAGCTGTTATATCTTCTAAAGTGTGTATTTGTGGCCTGCATAAAATTAGGTGTACTCTATGTGATGGTTCGTTCATGCAGATCGGATGTGACCAGTTTTGTTGTCACTGGACACATGCAAGCGAGAAATCCTGGATTCCAAACGATGCTGTGCAAGCCTCTCTTTCAGTGTAAAGCAGTGTTATCAATTGCCTGGCAGAAATTTAAATGCTGATCACTAAGAATAACAAAATCAGAAAACCTCTCCTCGGTAAGCCAAAGCGACACAATGCGATATCTAATTTATTGCTGAAGCTCAAACACACTTAGAGGGGTTTGAATAATTGCTAACTGTAAGTATGAGTAAAAGTGATGTTTGATGTTTCTGTCAACCCCTTTGTTTATTCAGAACATTTTCTCACAACCCCCTCCATGCTTTAGGCGAGAGTATAAAGCACACAGCTTGAGCACAGCACAAAGCCCACTGATTTCCTGCCTTTTTCACCTATTCAAATTACGCTATCCTACATAATAATGGATTTAGGACTGCCTCGCACAATATAAAGGTCAGTGTGGTGGCACCTAGCTCTCTGCTGTAATTTATTGGCTCGTAAGTCATGCACTTTTTTTTAGACTTTTATGAATTGCTAAATACAAATGATGGCAGCTGCCATTTAGAACATTATAGACGAGACTTATTCAAAAGTGTGCATGAATCTGCTTCACACATTTGCACATGGAAATCACCAGTTTACACATTCATTATCAGTGGTTAACATAGAGCGGGACCAGACAGCAGAGCAAAAGAGGCAGCTCATGTTCAGAAAGACAAAGAAATATTGAAATTTTCTTTTGATTGAGTGATGTTTTCAAAAAAAAAAAAAAAAAAACATCGTAAAAAGATCATTTTAAAATTCATGTTGGAATGATCGTTAACACGGTTCTCTAACCAGGCATAAATTGAAAAACAATTTTTCCAACAATCAATTCATCCACACTGAGCCATTGTTGTGTCAAGCAGCAAAACTGCTTTATCACTTGACATAATAATTGCTTATCAACAGAAAATGTGTTTCATCTACAGTAGGATTTTGGGCCAATGAAATCACACAGTAGGTGGCTACCTGGTACAATGCAAAATAAATAGCAACAAAGCATTCAAATCATTGCTTTGTTGCTTCTTATTGTAATTGGGCACTTGAACTTTTTTTTTTTCTTGCTTTTTTTGCAGTAGGATGCTGGGAACTGACCTTGCAATCCTTAACAGTTCATTATTCACAGTCTGCATTGCTTCCAATTAAGCCTTAGCATAAAATGCCAAAAGATCTTAAGCATCGTAATTTACAATTGACTTGTTCTAGCAGGGTTTCTTTGATTCTTTTGTCCTTGTAGATGTGTAGGTGACAGCAGTTACTGAAAGGCAGTGTTATTAAAGGATTAGTTCACTTCTGAATGAAGATTTCCTGATAATTTACTCACCCCCATGTCATCCAAGATGTTCATGTCTTTCTTTCTTCAGTCGAAAAGAAATTAAGGTTTTTGAGGAAAACATTCCAGGATTATTCTCCTTATAGTGGACTTCAATGGGGTTCACCGGGTTGAAGGTCCAAACTGCAGTTTCAGTGCAGCTTCAAAGGACTCTACACGATCCCAGACGAGGAATAAGTGTCTTGTCTAGCGAAACAATCGCTAATTTTTAGAAAAAAATAAATAAAACTGTATATACTTGTTAACCACAAATGCTCATCTTGCACTGCTCTGCGCCACACATTACGTTGAAAGGTCACGCATGACGTAGTCAGAAGTACCACGGTAGGGCGAAACATTTTTTTTCCTCCAACTTCAAAATCGTCTGATATAATTTTTACCTTTTTTTTTTTTTGTAAAGGGTGTTAATCTTTGCACATTATTTGTAGACACTGGATTGGTACTTCCACCTACGTCACGATTTCAGAGCTAATGCAAGACGAGCATTTGTGTTTTAAAAAAAATAAATACATTTTAAATTTTTTAGAAAATGATCGATTGTTTCGCTAGATAAGACCATTATTCCTCATCTGGGATCGTGTAGAACCCTTTGAAGCTGCACTGAAACTGCAATTTGGACCTTCAACCCGTTGAACCCCACTGAAGTCTATATGGAGACAAATCCTGGAATGTTTTCCTCAAAAACCTTAATTTTATTTTTGCGACTGAAGAAAGAAAGATAAGAACATCTTGGATGACATGGGGGTTACTAAATATCAGGAAAGTTTCATTCATAAGTGAACTAATCCTTTAATGGTCTTGTCATGTGAGACTGAATGAACTGGATGTTTGCTGAAAATCCTACATTGAATAGAATATCTGATGTTGAACCTGAATGTTTGAATGGCTATGCTGGCGTGGTAGCGAGATCTCTGCTGCCCCACTGTGTTCATGCCCACACACACACACACACACATGTCTGAGCACCCTGAAGAGGAAATTAAGTGTGACTCATTCATACTACTGGATTTGAAAATTGCTGAAGGTCTCTGTGAATTGAGTTTAAATAGTTTATCACTTTGTTCCTTCTTTTCATTCCTTTTTTCATCCCGTCATTCAGATTAAGTCATCACATCTACATCGATCTTTCACTGCGCTGTGTCGTGATGCCACATACTCTGGTTTAGTTGTTTCTTTTATTCCCCCCAGTGATCTGGTGAATGGTCTGGTGTCCCTGATGAACAGTAACATCAGTAGTCCAGTTAACCTGGTGAGTTTATCATTTTGCTTAAGTTAACAAACCATAGGGGCCATTCACACATTCAATTGTTGTAATATTTCTGAATGGCTATAATTATCATTTTATTCCTAGAAATTGAGAAAAAAAAATCTTTTGACAGTCATTAGTACAGGTTTGTTGTAGTTAACTAAAACTAAAACCATAAAAAAGATGTTACTTGAAATAAATGTTAACTAAAATAAAATATTAAAACCCCTAAACTTATTTTATTGAAGCTAGTTGGCAAGGAAACATTTATCATTTTCATTTAGTTAAACTAAATCAAACTAAAACTGAAATAAAAATAATAAAGACTACATAGACATTTAAAAGAACAATAAAAGTGACAAAAACACAAAATGTAATTTAACTAAAATGAAAAGGAAATATATATATATATTTAAAAATTAATTATCAGTATCTCAATGATACTAAAACAACACTGCATCAGTATCAGTGATACAGGCCATGTTTTATAGTGCTTGATGCCACTAAAGAAATATGTAAAATATCAGATATATAAAACACTGACTTTATGTTGTTTTCATATAAATTTGGAGATTTAGTGTGAAAATATTTATTGCTTGCACATTTAAATTTTAGGTGTGATTTTAATCATGATTAATTGCAGAAACTTGTGCAATTAAAAACTTTTTTATTGATTTAATAGCACTAGATTCTTTTAATTTGTTTTTTACAGCATTTATTAATCAGTTAACATTAATGTTGTGTTACATTTAATTGAACTGATAGCACTTAACACTGGGCACATTGTCCAAGGAGTGAATTGCTTGGCCTTCAATGTGAAGACGATATTAAGACGATAACTCCCACGTAACCCTATTGATCTATTTTCCTTATGCCCACTCGCTTCTCTCTTCTAGGGCAATCCAGAGGAACACACCATATTGGAGTTTGCGCAACTTATTAAAAGTCTAGTTGGTAAGTTTAAATTCTATAGAATTGGAAATGGGGTATTAGAATCTTAAGTTAACACCGAAACACTGAATGTCTCCTCAGTGAGCCGCAGTCATATTCAGTTCCTTCCAGAAGCACAGGATGATCCACAAAGAAGACGGCCAGACATCCGCAAAGCTAAAATGCTTCTGGGCTGGGAACCTGTGGTGAGTTATGTACTGATCATTGCGTCTCACTATTGATTATTGGGGCCATTTTAACCATTTGACATCCATCCATCCATACCCATTTGACATCCATCCATTTGACATCCATCCATTTGACATCCATCCATTTGACATCCATCCATCTGACATCCATCCATCCATACCTATTTGACATACATCCATCCATACCCATTTGACATCCATCCATTTGTCATCCATCCATCTGACATCCATCCATCCATACCTATTTGACATACATCCATCCATACCCATTTGACATCCATCCATACCTATTTGACATCCATCCATCCATACCTATTTGACATCCATCCATCCATACCCATTTGACATCCATCCATCCATACCCATTTGACATCCATCCATCCATACCTATTTGACATACATCCATCCATACCCATTTGACATCCATCCATACCTATTTGACATCAATCCATCCATACCTATTTGACATCCATCCATCCATACCCATTTGACATCCATCCATCTGACATCCATCCATCCATACCTATTTGACATACATCCATCCATACCCATTTGACATCCATCCATCCGACATCCATCCATCCATTCCTCTTTGACATCCATCCATCCATACCCATTTGACATCCATCCATTTGACATCCATCCATACCCATTTGACATCCATGCATGCATACATATTCTTCTATCCATCCATCCTTCCTTCCATCCATCCATCCATACATTCATTCTTCCATCCATCCATCCATACATATTCTTCCATCCATACGTACATGCATCCATCCATCCATCCATCTATTAATACATACATATGTTAACTCTTTCCCTGCCATTGACACGTTTTTCCGCCAACCTTGTTTTCACTCTTATACAGTAGGGGGCCTTGTTTTTCTGAGATAGTACAGCATCTCCAGATCCAAAAACAAGTAAAGAAAAAGATCTGCATAGCTGTAAACACACATATCACTCACTATACCCTCATTCACTATTCCCTACATTAGTCCACTAATGTAGTTCACTTGAGAGAGCGAAAGAAAATGAGTGAGCAAATTCGGACACTGTGGGCTATAGGGCTATAGTTTGTGCTTGCTTTTAAATAATTATTTGAAACTTAGCAAACTTGCAGCTCCAGTAGTAAGATGAAAAGATTTATCTTGAACTCTGTGATTGAAACTATGTAAAAACCTTAATTAAACAATTTAAATATCAATTTAAAAGGAATTTATAGCGGTTTGGAAAATGTTGGATGGATGACTCAGCTGCGAGCGCCATCTTCTGGCGAGACGCTCATTCGGCACAACCCTCATGATGCATTATGGGTATTGTCTAGCCGTTGTTGAACACTTGTTATTCAGGGTGGCCACAGGTCCTTAAAAAACTTAGATAAACTTCTCCTAATAAAAAGCCTTAAAAAGTTCAGATTCGATGGGTGTTAAATATTTTTGATCACATTACCGCAAATTCTGACAGAACCATTGACTGTTCACAATCAGTNGTGAAAAAAATACTTTCCAAGTGTTTCTCCCTCACACACACACACACACACACACACACACATGTTGGTTTTGCTATACTTGTGAGGACATTGCATAGACTTCCATTGATTTTATATCAGGTCAATGATATTTTCTATCCCCCTACACTACCCCTACTCCTACTCCTAAACTTAACCATCACAGAAACATGTGCACATCACTAGATTTAAATAAAAACCTCTTTTGGCTGATTTATAAGCCTTTTAAAATAGTGAGGACCACCCAAAAGGTCCTCACAAAGAGAAATGTCCTCACAAAGCAGGTTGCGTCTCAATACTTGGTCCTGACAAGTATAGCAAAACACAGACACACACACACACTTTTAAAATAAAAATAATTTCATTAGATTCATTGAACCTTTTAAATAGAATGCAGCAATTAACATTTGTCAGAACCTCTTGTAAATTACATGTTATTTATCTCTGTTTGAAACCAAAAAACCATGATTCGTAATTTATCCAAAATCGTGCAGCTCTAATATATATAATATTTATTTCCATTGCAAGTTTGGTCTTAAATTTCATATTAAAAAGATCTAAAAAAAGTCTTAAATTTAACTTTATATCTGTAGACACCCTGTTATTATGGTGCATTGTGGGATTGAATGAGAGCACTCGATAACTACCGCTGTGGTTTCGGACATATCTACAAATGGCTGTTCCCTCAAATAGTGCCCCATTTAAGGGTTTACAGTAGGTGGCGCTTTCGGACACAGCCATAGTATGTACGGTCACTGGTGTGTGTTCAGTTTTTACAACAGCCTTCGTTATGGTTGACATTTACATTTACATTTACATTTATGCATTTGGCAGACGCTTTTATCCAAAGCGACTTACATTGCATTATACTATACATTTGTATCTGAGTATGTGCAATCCCTGGGATCGAACCCATGACATTGGCATTGCTAGTGCCACGCTCTAACCACTGAGCTACAGGAAAGCATCCAATCATAATTCATAATTATAAATCATAATTATGATTGATCCAATCATAATTCAGTGTTGGAACAGTCTGTTTATTAAACTGTAATTTGTGTGTTTGCAGGTGCCACTGGAGGAAGGCTTGAACAAAACCATCCAGTACTTCAGCAGAGAGCTGGAGCATCAAGCCAATAATCAGTATATACCCAAACCCAAGGCTGCACGCATGAAAAAAGGAAGACCCAGACACAACTGATGAATTGTTTTCATCTCAGGGATGCTGGGATACTAGAGGACCTTAGATGTCCAGCAGCCATTTTACAGTGTGGATTTCCCACCTCCCACTTACAGATACATCTTTTTGAAAAAAAAGGAATTTTTGTCATGTTTTTCGCAAATGTTTTGAAAAGCAGTTCAGGCAGAGAGCTGTCTCTAAAGAGTTTGTTTTTCAGTCAAATGTGCCTCAGAGATGTCCAATTTACAAACTTTGCCTTGCACTTTGGTTTGTCAGTCGTCTGTCTGTTATTTAAAGCAAGCTTAGATCATCTTGTGCATTTTTGTTGTCTGTTTACATTCTGTGCCGTTTTAATTCATGTGATCCGGGTGTTTTTTTGTTTGTTTGTTTTGTGTTTTTTTGTTTTGTTTTGTTTTTTAGCATTGTCAAAGCTAGCAGAGTTTTTTTTTTCTTTTGAATGGACGCCTGTAGAAAATTATGGAAATTAGCGATTGCAAATTATTTAAAAATCTTGAATGTCTGGTCTGGAGCAGGAAACCTCATCCTGCTTTGTCTTGAAATTTGAGGAAACGGATGAAAGAAAAGCTTTGGAAAATGTTCTTTGTGCTTTAATCTTTGTGATGATTTTGAGCAAAAGCTGTTGTTACCTTTGTGAAACTTCATACAGAACTTTGAACCTATAATTGATTTCAGGTGAAAAGAATATTTTAATAAAATATTTACTGTGATTTTCACTGTTTTCCCTTTTTAATCTCACTTTCTCTGTCCTTCTGCTCAATGGCTGATTATTTCCCATTTTATTGCTTTTAACTCTTCACTGCTGCATTTCCATTCATAATCCTTTTTTCTTTTTTTTCTCTCACTTCACCACTGATGGATTCATACACAAAACGGGGATCCTTTAGAAATCATTCTAATAGTCTGATTTGCAAACATTTCTTATCAATGTTGAAAACAGTTGTGCTGCTTAATATTTTTGTGGAAGCCATGATACATTTTCAAGATTCTTTAATGAATAGAAAGTTCAAAAGAAAAGCATTTATTTGAAATAAATGGGATTTCATTTTAAGGATGCAATTTAATGCATCCTTGCTGAAAAAAAGTATTCTTTCTTTAAAAAAAAAAAATAGGTAAATAAGGTTTTGTATTCTTTCTTGTAACACTGCTTTCAGCCTTTTGAAAACTACCCCAGATAGAAGACCCTAAAAGGATAATTCACCTCAAAAATGAAAATGTCTGTCATGTCATTCCAAACCTGTAAGAGTTGTTCATCTTCACAACACAAATGAAGATATTTTAATGAAATCTGATAGCTTCCTGTCCCTCCATTGACAGTCTACGCAACTACCACTTTGGATAGTCAACCCAAAAATGATTCCATCATCATTCACTCGCCCTCATGTTCCAATTTGAAAAATATCCTTGTTCTTTTTACTATAACGTAAGTGAATGAAGACTGGGACTGTCAAGCTTTAAAATGCTTCAGTGGAATAAAAGATTATCAGTAATGATGTACATTTCAGTCTTTTCATCACATAAATTTATCATATGGGCTACTTTTATGCTATTTTTCATCATTTTGTAGTAAAAGTAATGATAGAATTTTCATTTATGTGTGAACTATTTGATTTTCTATCTGTTAATACAATTTACAAAAAAGTACAAGCTACAAAAGAGAGAAGCAAGCTGACATCACTGCAGTAAAGTGGTTATGCCTTCGAAACGTATTCTTGGCAGCAGTGACGTGGTTCTGGGAGAGCAAGGTGTTTTAGTAGTAGTCATAGTTGACATTTGCTCCATATCTGTATGATCCAGCATTCCGAGGCCCCATGGGAGAGTTTTCGTCATAGTGATGCTGGCGACCTTGGTCAGTGGATCGGTGCTGGTCCATCCAATAGGCGAGATCAGTTTCAAGTCTCTGAAAGAAATGAGGGGGGGAAAGGGTTCAAGCAATAAGATAAATCAAAGTTTGAAATAAGATGGCACAACTAAATAATGACATTCTGTACCATCTGACATTCTGTACTACACTGTATAATTAACAGTTTAATCAATGTTCTTTTGAAGAGGTGCCCAACATGATTTCACCAAGTACATGTTCCTGGATCATTATCTTTGTTGATCCTGGAACAACATTCCAATCAACCAATCAGATTTGAGGGGCAAGTTGACAAGTTTACAGTTTGTCAAGTTTAGGTTTACAACCAGGGTTAGGTTCTTATACATCAGATATATTCACCTATCATTTCCCTCTGATTTTAGGGACAAAATATGGGTAGGGATCGGGTTAGGACAATTTTTGGAAAGGAAAGTCTTACTTGGCAAAATCACGATGACATAACATATCTGTGAGCCATTCATCAGAGATTTTGCTCTGAATTATGCCCTTGTGAATGATAAGGGTCAAGGACAATGGGTAAAGGTGTACGAAATTTGTTTTTGCAGCAACAAAATAATAATAAAAACATGTTTTCCGATCTGAAATTTAGGCTACATAGCCCCGCACATGACATGCGGGAAAAAAAAATGTAGGCCTACTGTATATCGTGGCCACAAATTAATTTGTTCCTCCTTACTAATACAGATCAGCACGTTTTACTAATTCGTTCCCTCATTTTAAGTAAATCGTGTGCAGGATAGGCTATAATAATTTGTTCCCTCGTTAAATCGTGGCCACAATGTAATAATTTGTTTCCTTGTTTTGCTTAATTCAAAATTAGAATACGAGGTCCCACTTTATATTAGGTGGCCTTAAGTACTATGTACTTACATCAAAAAATAAGTACAATGTACTTATTGGGTTCATATTGAATTGCAAAACACTTTGCTGCTATAGAGGTGGGATACGGGTAAGGTTAGGGAAAGCTTTGGTGGTATGGGTAGGTTTAAGGGTAGGGGTAAGGTGTAAGGGATGGGTCATGAGTGTGATTATAAATGTAATTACAGAAATTACAGATATAATTACATGCAGGTGTTTTTAAAATATAAGTACAATGTAAAAACATGTATGTACACAATAAGTGCACTGAAGTGAAGTGAAGTGAAGTGACAAGTATGGTGACCCATACTCGGAATTTGTGCCCTGCATTTAACCCATCCAAGTGCACACACACAGCAGTGAACACACACACCGTGAACACACACCCGGAGCAGTGGGCAGCCATTGCTGCGGCGCCCGGGGAGCAGTTGGGGGTACGGTGCCTTGCAAGGGTCTCACCTCAGTCGTGGTATTGAGGGTGGGGAGAGCGCTGGATATTCACTCCCCTCACCGACAATCCCTGCCGGACCTGAGACTCGAACCCATGACCTTTGGGTTACAAGTCTGATTCTCTATCCATTAGGCCACGACTATCAAATGATTAATTTAAATGTAAGTACATAGTAGTTAAGGCCACTTGAAGTCCCCCTGTAGTCAATTATTTTATCCCTTAAAACTCATCTTTGATCACCAAAATTACATATTTAAAAAAATAAATAAATAAATTTAAGTGAAAACAATTTCTTTATGCCTTAAAATAGCTTGAATGTAACTCTACAACCTTGCCTCATTTAATATACACGGATCAATGAATATGCAAATTAGCCCCGCCTCCACTCGCTCATGCCAGCTCGGAGAGTCTAGTGTTGCTATAGTAACGATCAATTTGTTGTTTGTGTTGTGGATATTTAAGAAAAAACTTGCTTCGCTTCGTATACTCAGTTTAACAGCTGTGCAACTGAACTGCTCCCATATGTTCTGACGCTTAAATTGTGTTTTAAATTATGAATTGGTAAAACGCCTTTGCAAAACGGTCTGAATCTACTTGCATTTCTTTGGACTGCTCTCTCACTGAATCACCTGAAGCGATTTCTCAGTAAAACAGACAGTATCGAGAGAACAAGCAGCCGTTTTCCTCTGTGAACATGCACTAAATGGATGTTTGACAATTTCGTTACTTTTTGGAGTTCAGATTTTAAAAAACATTCAGATGAAATCCTGCAGGCGCCCGTGCCTTCTCCATACACATCCTTAAATGAGCGCAGATTTCCAGTGTATTTACTTGAACTCACCAGGTAGGCTAATATCTATGGTTTGATCCATTCCAGAGGCGGCCAAAATCAGAATTTATAATGGACTGAATAGCTCTCTCAGAACTTGACGTATGCACACGAATCACGGTCACACGCTCAGAGCAATACTGTTTTAGCTATGGTTTATAGTATTAAAATATTTTGAAGGACAAAAACATGAACTTTATTGGCTTTACTTAAAGTCAGCTGTCACTTTACTTTGGCGCGAGCCCCTATGCGCTCGCACACTTGGCACAGCCCTTGCGACGGTTCTGTCATTAATTAATATGAATTAATATGATTAGCCTTTTGCTTGACTACATTATCAAACAGCTAATAATGTGTTGTTAATGTTACACACACCGTTCCTGTTCTTCATCTCAGAGTCAGACAGCAGCCTTCTAACAATCATCCTTACAAACTGCTTTGAACAACTCAGAACGTCAGTGGAGAAAGGCATATAGTTCATCATAACATCGCAATAGACTCGCTATATTGATAAATCTACACAATTTTTCATATCAACAGAAAATATACCGGGATAACCTGGCTTCTCGCGAGACTTTCCTGCTTCAGAGCAGTCATAGTTAATGATATGCTAAAGCCTGCCGGCACGTTGTTGTGATTGGTTACAACATTAAAAACTTGATTTTCACCACAAGGGGTCTTTAATATATTTTAGATAGTATCTAAGATCACAGTGGCAAATAAATGGTAATCAGCAGTCTCCTCAAAATAGTCTGTTCGCAAGCAGCGGAAAACCATCTACATGTGACGCAAATACAGTAAACACATGTGTCGTTTACTCTACTGCATACAATAGCACCGACCAAATTAATAAAAAAAAAAAAATTTACTGACCTGCGTTCTGTTTTCTATCATGCGCCGTACACGTTTGTGATGACCTATGATGATTTCAAACAGTTGGGCCTTAAAGGGTTAGTTCACCCAAAAATGAAAATTATGTCATTAATGACTCACCCTCATGTCGTTCCAAACCCGTAAGACCTCCGTTCATCTTCGGAACACAGTTTAAGATATTTTAGATTTAGTCCGAGAGCTTTCTGTCCCTCCATTGAAAATGTATGTACGGTGCACTGTCCATGTCCAGAAAGGTAATAAAAACATCATCAAAGTAGTCCATGTGACATCAGTGGGTTAGTTAGAAGTTTTTGAAGCATCGAAAATACATTTTGGTCCAAAAATAACAAAAACTACGACTTTATTCAGCATTGT
>RJVU01016178.1:592570-608816 GCA_003731715.1 Anabarilius grahami | reverse complement strand
GCCCATTCTCCTCTGACCTCTAGCATCAACAAGGCATTTTCGCCCACAGGACTGCCGCATACTGGATGTTTTTCCCTTTTCACACCATTCTTTGTAAACCCTAGAAATGGTTGTGCGTGAAAATTCCAGTAACTGAGCAGATTGTGAAATACTCAGACCGGCCCGACTGGCACCAACAACCATGCCACGCTCAAAATTGCTTAAATCACCTTTCTTTCCCACTCTGACATTCAGTTTGGAGTTCAGGAGATTGTCTTGACCAGGACCACGCCCCTAAATGCATTAAAGCAACTGCCATGTGATTGGTTGATTAGATAATTGCATTAATGAGTAATTGAACAGGTGTTCCTAATAATCCTTTAGGTGAGTGTATATTTACTGCTGTACTTACATTTCGAATCATTGATTTACAAAATGTGGGTAAAACTTTATTTGGTAACACTCTATTTTACAGTGTTACATGCAGTTACTAGTAATAACTATAAATTATGCAAAATTACATGCAACTAACCATAAACCAAACCAAACCGTAATCCAAAACCTATAGTAAGTACATGTAATTACTTAATATTACTCAGTATTTAAATGTATAATTACAGTGTACAAAAGTGTAACCCTTTATTTTAGTGTCCTTGTTACACCTGTTAAAGGTAGTTACTATAGTAATAACTATAAATTATGCATAATTTCATGCAACTAACCCTAAACCCAAAAAACCTAACTCTATAGTGAGCACATGCAGTTAGTTAATATAACTCAGTACTTAAATGTGTAATTACATTGTAACAAGGGCAACTTTTGGTAACAAGGTAACCAAAATGTGTTTAATGTTGTACTTACAGTACTATTCTTGAGGAAAATTTGTGCAGCAAATTATATAGTTGAATATTCAGCTCAAAGGTGGAAATGGCGCCTTCATTTACTCACCCTCATGTCCTTCTAAACCTCAGGAATATTTAATTAAAATGATGACATTTTGCAGATGATGATTAAATGGTGAGAAAGCAATTGGATGCTGACTCACTGAAAGCCCTCTGAGCCGGATGTTTAAGAGAGATAACAGAGCATGATGAGAAAATGAAAATCAAACCAAGAAACATGGAGCTGTATACGAGGCCATAAAAGAACATGAAGACACATGACAAGTAAATCAGTCAGCAGAACACACCATGTAACACTAATGCCATTCAACTCCTCCGCAACTGAGCTTTTCTCTCAGCATGGGAGTAAATCGCAATTTTAGACTACAGGCTTGTGAGAAGACAATTTGTATCACAGCAGTGATGGCAAATAATCTGAAGATATCTTATTTTTGTCTTTGAAATGTTGTGACATTTAAAGTGACATTTTAAACCTTTTAGTATTGTCTATCAGTATTTACACTTTATAATTATGATTGTATTTTAGTGGACATATACACTCAGTTATAGATGAAAGCTTCAAAACATAAAAGAAGAAAATTTTTATCACATTGAATCAGACACATAATGTCAATAAAAAGGACAAACCTTTCTATGAACCTGCACATCCCAGGACATTGTATATTATTACTGTTGTGTATATTGTCTTTTGTATTGTATACTCATTTATGCATGATTTATGGTTGAACCACTAGTTAATATAACCTCATCGGTATCAATTTTTTATAGCAAAATGATCCTTTCTTAATTTCACGAAAATTGGGCGACACCAAATCTTTATAACTTCAATGAGGCTCTTGCACTAATCAGAGTTTAATGGCACACAAATTTGCAAGCCAACTCTGAATATCCAAATGAGTCAGCTTCCAAACAAAGAAACCTTTTTCTGCTTGAAATAACACATTTTTCATTGGTCAAGCCAAACTTGAGAGGTGTGACCTCTGCAGAAGTTAAAAGGGCACTATCTCAGTGACCCTGCCTCCCTTCTTTGTGTTGTTCATGTGGGAAAAGAGTGGAAAATCAGGTCCTACCATGATGCTGTGGGACTTCCCGGTGCCGGTGGGGTCTCAAAGTTACAACAAGCCATGTTGTAACTTTCCACCCAGGAGAGAGGACTCTCCGACAACAGCTGAGTCAGAATAACACAGCCGAAGTTTATCATTCTTCACTCAACCTGGAAGAACCTGATTGCAACTTCACCATCATTGAACTATTGAACCATCAATATTTTTCATCAGAGACGCTCGTTCAATGGCTAAGGCATTGTGCAAGTATTGCACATTTAATTGTATGTGTTTGTTTAGACTATTATAGCTATATGTTCGTGATTTAGTAAAATAAAACTTTAGTGTTGATCAGTGTTGGGGGTAACGCATTACACCGTGTCCTAACCAGACGCGACGCCGCGACACGATAAAAAGGTATCTTTTCCATGTTAATCTGAGTTTTTGTCCTAACCAGCCGCGACAGCGACACGCGAATATAATTTTTTAGAAACGGTTTCTATTTCTCCGCGACGTCGCGGCTGGAACAGCAACATAAAGTATGGCAATGATAATATCAGGTACTGTTTATGTGCTTTATTTAATGTTAAAAGTGTCTAACGTGAGTATGAATATCATTCTGTGTTCCCAGCTTTTTAGCTGTAATGAAAACAACACTGGCTAATTCACCTCAATTCTTGAAAATAAATAAATGGGCACAAGAACGTTCAAACTGTCGACTCAATGCACACAAACAAGTGTATTCTATGACAAAGATTGTTCAGTCACTCCGTATGTACTTTAAATAATGTTTAAATTGTGTAATATTTATGAATTTTACTATGTAGGCTACTAACCCATTTCATTGTGTCCGCTGTGCTCTTGCGAAAGAGCCCGCCCACACTCTCTTCTGATTGGCTGTGGTTTTTTTTTTTTTGATTGATTGCTCGTCGCTGGAATCTTATGGCATCGCGTCTGGTTAGGACACGGTGTTAGAAGTAACACGAGTTATGTAATCAGATTACTTTTCCCAAGTATCGCATTACTTTTAAATTTACAACACATTATCTGAGGTACTTTTTCAAATAGGTAACGCAAGTTACTTTGTTTCCCATTTATTGTCTGACACCCACCTTCAGTCCCCATGTTGAGGGAATCGTGAGTAAGTGCAGAGGCGTTGTGTGCACTGTTTGAACATGATGCTTATTGTTGTTCTAGACTACATGTGAGCAGGCATTTACTCATCTCACTTGAAGACTTTGAAATGCACACTCAGAATATTATGCAAACCTACAATAATTAAATGTTAAATAACACAAATCTATTTAATCTCACTTTATTAACCAAAAGTCTTTGCTTCTGACCTCCGATGACCCAATTCAACCATACTAATAAGCAAAAAATAACTGTAGATAAACATCACATTTGTATTTTTTTTTTTTTATGTGAAGTAAGAGTGCTGAACTTTCTTCTCCTGTGTCCTATTCTTCTTCAATTCAGAGTGGCAGCACAGCTAAAAGGTTTGTTTGAGCTGAGCTCTCTACTGTACAGGCATGAAATTACATTTCCTTCAGTCTGAGGCTTATTCATTTCACTTTTGGTTTGAAAGGGTCTATACATTTACCAGAAATATAACTTTTTTTTATTAAAATCACAAGTAAGCCAAGCCCAGGTGAGAAAAAGTAACATACCACATTACTTTCCTTAAAAGTAACTAAGTAATGCAATTAGTTACTTTTTTAGGGAGTAACACAAGTAACTTTCCCCAACACTGGCATTGATTCGGTGGTCACTACTTGCAAAACAAAGCCCTGGTGTAATCACAGCTATATGCTCTGAGAAGTACAGTACCCAGTAAGAAAGAGTTATTTTTTTCTGTGGCCATGAATTAATGCTTTTAACAAGTTTTCTGGGAGTTGATCGATGATTAATAGTGTTTGCTGGACGACCAGGTTAATTGATTGTTATAATAATTCTGCTACATCAAGCTAATTCTTACATCTGATCCAATTATTTCTAATTATAACAAGTTATGATTAATTACTTCCATTTGAGATAATTTGCTAAAGTATATTTATTGTAATTTGTATGTCACTGATGTCATGCAAGTCTAATTTTCAAACTGAAACTCAACAATTATCTTTCAAAAAAAAAAGTATTACACAAATCATTCCTAATTTGCATGAATAGCTGTTTGTAGAATATTGTTATATCATCATAACACATTAATAATGTGCTTATGAAACAGTTTGGGCTCCAAAACTCTGTCTCATGACAATTAAATCATCTTTTGTGCATTTATTGCTGTACTGATTTACATAATGTGCTTAATGTTGCGGTTACAATAAACATCTTTGAAGAGTGAGCGAGAGAAAAACCTGTAAAAATGATTCACAAAGAAAGACTGCAAGGTGATTGTCCATAAGGAAAAGACATGCAATAGATATAACCCAGGCAGCTAATGAAGGGGAAACTGTACACAGAGGAAGCCCAGCGGCAAAAGACAATGGCATGTTATTTTAAGTCTTCAACTTCCAGCTCTTGATGGTCGACTTGCCCTGGAGTGCTTCCGTAACCTAGAAAACCAGCAATAGGAAAGTGAGACCAGTAGTTTCTCGCCAAGCCCCGCAGCGTGTCATATCCGCTCTGTGATCGCAACTCGTCCACCCAGCCGTAGAAATCCGAGGACCACAGGTTCCAGTACGGTAGACTCCTCTTCACCCTGATCTCCCTGTGAGCTGGAACACCTTACAGACAGAGAAACAAGGCTTTGTCTTCAACTTCAGGCAAATTTATGCTTATTTTTTATTTTCAAAATGTCCCAGAAACCATTTCATTATTTATTGCGTGAAAATTATTCTTTCAGCTTTACACAAACGCCTGTCCCTCAGATGTGGAGCCAATTAATTATTTTGTTCCACATAATGCTTTTTTAAAATGTATTATTTTAATTATATTATTTTACAGCCCACAGTGCCAAAAGTTCCCATAGCTGAAGAAACCCCTTAAATACAGTATTTAACACTAATACATTTATTTTATAGCTCTCAAAACACACAGAATGAGAGATGACATAATTTCTCAGAGAATCTCAAATATTTAAGACTGCTACAAAGTAACTCATGCAATTCCACAAGAATAACCTTCATCTGAAGGAAGATATCTTCTCCATTTTAATAACTACTTCAGAACTGGGAAGAAAACACAGTGCTGATATGACTGATATAGCTTACATAACATTTAGTTACTTCCACATTTAGTTTTAAACTCTTTATTGGCAAAATGCCTGTGTAATTAGCTCCCATAATGCTCCTGAACCAGACGTGCTGGCCAAATGTTTGAACTGTTTAGTCCGGTGGTGTTAATGGATCTGGCTAAAGCTGGAACAGACCAGCGCACAGGCGAAATAAGCAGCATCAAAATAAATACTCAAGTATGGTTAATCACATCAGCAGATGGGAGACTTGAGATCTTACCTGCTGCACAGAAGAAAATCGTCAGGAAGGTGCAGAGGAGCACGAATACGCGGATATGAGACATCACGTCCTCCTGTGTGCTGAACAAATCAAGGGAGAGAATGATTTCAAAAACGCTATTTCATTAGGTTTATGATATCACATTATGAAATGAATAAGCTCTTATTAGTCAAATAGGCTTAATACAGCTCTGTGACTTCAATACAAACACTTGTTCAGCTTGGAAGTTTCTGAAGAAATCTTTAAAAAATTAAAGCCCCATTTTCGCAGTCATTACTCATTGCATATTGTGTAACACAAAGTAATTTTAAATACAAATCATGCAAATTTGTAATTATAAAATATCATCTTGTAAAGTTTTGTTCTAAGTAACAAAGTGTGAAATTGCAATACAGCTGTCCAATTTCCAGAAGTAGCCTATGCACATTTCTAAAGTCCAATTTTGGATTCCATAAAACTTTTTCAATACTACTTTTTGTATGGTCTTCAGTCTGTTATTCTTGTGACAGGTGAAGGCTATTCCATTACTTTTCTGAAAGAAGAAATCAAAATGGATCTAATCAAGACAACTCATCTCTAGTTTAAGAGACTCCTCTGGAAGCTGTGTAAGATAAACTATGGATGGAAGAATAAGTTTTAAGTTGGTCACAGCTTTGGGACATTCAGCTGAAACCATGATAAAAATTAATTCCTGAACATCTTAAAGTGAATTGTAGTTAAAGAATACAGCATTTATTTGAAATAAAAGTGGTTATTAAAATATTTATTGTAATTTTGATCATCAATCTTGCTGAATAAAAGTTTTAGTTTTCAAAATGATGCTGTCAGATCTATGAGAGGAAACTTACCTAGAAGTAAGAAGCAGAGAAAGACCTGTAAGAGTGAGTCTAAACACTATGGACTGAGCTTGTGTCTGTCCTTCTCAAATCAGTGTTCTGCTACTGAACAGCAAACAACAGCAAGAGAAGATGCCACATTCTCCTTCCAAACCAGACACAACATGTTCATGTTACTTCAGCGGTGAGGACTGTTTTTGATTCCACCGACAGAAGAAATAGCCAGGTAGACAAGCGGCAGTCACAATGCCATTCATGTTTATACAAGATTGTATTTACATGACAGATTTCAGGAGTGGGAGTGAAAACCATATGTCGTCAGCACAGATAGAGAGACAGAGACTGAACTACCTTCACATCCTCACTGCATTCATCAGCACAATGTTCATCCTGTCTGACAAATCATCCAGAGAGAAAAACCTCGCCAATCACACATCTATTCAAACAGTGCATGTGAATGAAGATTGTGGATAGTTTTTTACATGGTGATCCAACCTTGGAAATCTAAAAGAAATCAAAAGGATATTCATGTTAGATGACAACCTATCCACAAAATAGGTGTAACAACTGTCCTTTTCAGAATGGCAAATTCAGGGCATCAAAGTGGTAATCAGTGCATGGGCTAAAAGAGATTTTCACTACAGAATATGAGTGCAAGTGAGAAAGTGCAATCTCTAGACAATGAATAATTCAAACAAACAATATAAAAGAAAAAGAAATCAGACCAATTTATTGAGCTGAAACCCCCTCACTGATTATACGACTCATGATTATACAATTTAGTGTTTCTCACAGCCAACAGGTGACTTGATTTGTGACTTATTGGTAGATACAGGAGCACAGATTTCTGTAGTATCGAATGAATTTTGGCAAAAACCAACAAAGGGAGGTTCTGAATTGGCGCCCTATTTAGGGAAGGTGTCTGTAGCTGATGGTGGACAAATTAACATTTTGGGGAAGTGGTCAACTGTATGTCAGATAGAGATGTTGGCTCTGGCCACAGATTTTTTAGTAGCCAATATATCCTTGCAGGAAATAATTTGGGGCACTGATTTCCTGATGAAATGGTGCAGTAATTGACTTGAGTGCACAATGTTGTACCTTAATGGGAAAGTGTCTGCCTTTACATGTGGGTAATGTAAATGATAAGACCAGGACTTGTATCAGTAAAGGAGAATATGATTGTCCCTCCAAGAAGTGAGGTTATAATTGATGGTAATGTTGAAGGGGTGGGGCTAGAGTGTATAGAAGGGATGTTGGAAGGGTTGATAGATTGGTTACTGGTGTCTTGGTGGCTCGTTTGTTATGTAGGGTGGAAAAAGAGGTGTTGCCACTAATGTAACAAGTGATGGACTTACATTAAGAAGAGGGATGATATTGTAACCCTGTACTAATGTTCAGATAGTAGATAGTGCAGTCCCCAATATCACTCAAAGACTCTGGAGCAGCCATGGACAGCAGAAGTACTGTTGCAATATCTGGGGTTGCATAACAGGGATTTGGAAACAACACAGTTACAAGTAATTCAAAAAAGTAACTATCTCTCTGATTTTTTTAATGACACAGATCTAGGGCAGACCCATAGGACCCTCCATCAAATTCACACAGGTGATGCGAAACCCATTAAAATGGCTCCTTGTTGGGTACCACTCCATCTGCAACATGTGGTGGTAGACCATGTGAAGCAGATGCAGGAAAGCGGCATTATACGGCCATCATGCAGTCCTTGGGCCGCCCCTGTTGTTCCGGTGAGAAAAAAAGATGGCGGGTTGAAATTTTGTGTTGACTATTGTAAATTAAATGATGTCACTAGAAAGGATGTGTATCCACTTCCACGCTTCGATGGCGCATTAGATAGTCTAACCCATGTGCAGTGGTTTTCTACTCTGGACTTGGCCAGTGGTTACTGGTAGGTGGAAGTGGACCCTAAAGATTGGCCCAAGACTGCATTTATAACAAGACAGGGGTTATTTGAATTTAATGTTCTTCCTTTTGGTCTATCCAATAGTTAGCTCCAATTTTAGCTTATCCTGACTCCCAGTGCCTTTTCATCTAATGCAAGTGATGCTGGGATAAGGGCTCTTTTGTCACAGGAAGTAGTTGGCCTGGAGCGAGTGGTGGTATATGCAAGTAGAACCCTGAGTAAACAGGAACGAAATTATGCCACCACAAAGAAAGAAAGAAAGAAAGAAAGAAAGAAAGAAAGAAAGAAAGAAAGAAAGAAAGAAAGAAAGAAAGAAAGAAAGAAAGAAAGAAAGAAAGAAAGAAAAAGTAAGAAAGTGTGGTCATGTTCACAAAGTATTTTAAACATTTCCTATTAGGGAAATTGTTATTGTTGCGAACATATAATTCTCTTCGGTGGTTACATAATTTTCAGGGGTGAAAAGCCAATTTTGTTGGAACAATTGGCAGCCTTACAATATACGATTGTTCATCGACCTGGTTAGGACCATACTAATGCAGATGCATTATCAAGGTTGCCTGCTTATTTAGGGGATGCCATTGTGAGTTGAAATAAGTTTGTGCTTTGGAACAGGTGGAGATATTGAATCAAGAAGTAAGTAGGGTGGAAGGAGAGAAGAGAGAATAATCTGACAATAGCCCAACATAGTGATTCAGATCTGAGTTTGTTGTTAAAACTGAAGAATCAGGGAGGTAGTAGACCGGAGATTATGAACTTTACTTATCCATCCCTTAAAAAGTATGCCTTGGTTTAGGAACAGATACAGGTCCAGGGGCAGAGGTTAGTGAGGGTGTTACCCCCAAAACTAGCTTTGAGTGCTGAGACTTAAGTTATTATTCCGCAGTCTATGGTGCCAGAAATTTTAGGGCTGTTGCATAATACATCTACTGGAGCACATTTGAGAGTGCAAAACTTACAAGGAAAGGTGGGGAATCATTTTTATTGGCCGGGGTGGCACAGGGATGTGAAGCGTTGATGTCAGGAATGTCCTGAGTGTGCAGTTCATAAGGAGATCGGTCCAGCCCCCCGTGTCTCCCTTATTCCTTTTGAACGAGTTGCATTTGACATATAAGGTCCCCTTCCTAAGACCATTTAAATATGTTTTGGTGGTAGGGGATTATTTTTCAAAGTGGACAGAGGCCTATCCGCTCCCTAACCAGGAAGCAAAAACAGTAGCCAGAGTTTTTGTAGAAGAGTGGGTTTATCGTTATGGAACCCCTATAAGCCTACATTCTGGAGCTGGATCCAAACTGGAGCTGATGTAGGCTACTCTCTAGTCACCTCGCGATGGTCATCCCGAAAAGCTCACCAGTGACCCCAGTGGTGACTGGGTTTATTACAGTATACTTTTATTTTTGTATGGTGTTGAGTTTGGTCTTTCTTAGTACATTGTCACATTAAGCGTTTTTAACGTTAAGCATTTTAGAATGTCCTGTTTTCTTGTCCACTGGTTGTTAATTCATGTTAGACAAAATCAAGCAAAAAAACGTTTTTTTTTTTTTCTTCCAAAAAGACTCAGCCGCTTGCAAATTCTCTTTAAAGTTTGAATGCTAATAATTATTTGGATATAATTATTAGCTAAAGCTGTTACTGAAAGAAAAATATAGCTTAAGTGATCCCACTCTGTCATGTCCTGTTTATTTTATTTCAACTTTTTTTTCCTCGAAATTTAGTTTTTTCTTGAAACACAACGACTTTATTCTCAAAATTTAATGAGTGCATTCTCAGCATTTTATTTTGACTGTTTTCTCAAAATGTAATGATTTTATTCTCAACATTGTATTTCGACTTTTTTTTCTCTCGAAAGACTGCGAGTTTAATCTTGACTTTAATCATGCTGCATTTACGTGCTGCGTAACACACGAGAATTAACCTCATTGGTTATGCAGCACGAGCTTCCAGAATAAGTTTGTTCTTGTGCGATATTCATGTTCGGTTGAGCTTCTGCTTATGTTCGCTGATCAATGTTTACATGCAAGTAAAAGCCTAAATTAAATATTTTCATCATAAAAGCAATCGAGTCTCTCGATTTGGACTAAACTGTTCGATTCATATGGATTCGTTTTCCGATCTCTTTATGATCTTTTTAAAGCGTCAAAGTGTTCGTTGCAAAGACAGTCAATGGAGAGACAGACACCTCTCAGATTTCATCAAAAAGATCTTCATTTGTGTTCCGAAGATGAACGAAAGTCTTACGAGTTTGAAACGATATGAGGGTGAGTAATTAAATACTGAATTTTCATTTTGGGGTGAAGTAACCCTTTACGAGAAGGGGGTGTAAACTTTCAACAGGATGATGATGATATAAGTTTTGATATGTAAAAAATCATATTTTTTCATTTAGTACTGCCCTTCAGAAGCTAATACTTTCATGTTACCAGAAGACAAAATAATTACAATTTCCCTTTTTAATGCAATTCAAAAAGTTTACACACCTTTTAATGCATTGTGTTGCATCTGTAATTTTTTTGAAAGGTTGTCTGCATTTTTTCCTTCAAGAAATACTGTGGAAAACTGTTATTAAAAAATAATATGCAGAGGAAAACCAAGTCCTATGTTTGGTGGACCCTTTGTGTTACATACCTTTTTAGTATTCCGAAGTAAAGTATTTAGATTAAGTTACAAAACTTCTAACAAAATACGTTACTTTATAAAGCATGTATTTTGTAATCTGTAGTGAAATACATTTTAAAAGTAACCTTCCCACCCAACCCTGTACTTGTGTCTTTTATTTAGTCTTACACTTCCGTTCAAAAGTTTGGGATCGGTACGATTTTTAATGTTTTTAAAAGAAGTTTCGTCTGCTAACCAAGACTGCATTTATTTAATTAAAAATACAGTAAAAACAGGAATATTTTGAAATATTATTACAATTTAAAATAACTGTTTTCTATTTGAATATATTTTACAAAGTAATTTATTCCTGTGATGGTAAAGTTGAATTTTCAGCATCATTACTCCAGTCTTCAATGTCACACGATTCTTCAGAAATCATTCTAATATGCTGATTTGCTGCTCAAGAAACATTTCTGATTATTATCAATGTTGAAAACAGTTGTGTACTTTTTTTTTCAGGATTCCTTGATTAATAAAAAGTTCAAAAGAACAGCATTTATTTGAAATATAATCTTTTGTAACATTATAAATGTCTTTACTGTCACTTTTGAATGATTTAATGCATCCCTGTTGAATTAAAGTATTCATTTCTTTAATTTCTTTTCAAAAAAATTAAAATAAAAATTCTTACTGTCCCCAAACTTTTGAACAGTATAGTGTATAATGTTACAAAAGCTTTGTATATCAGATAAATGCTGTTCTTTTGAACTTTTTATTAATCAAGGAATCCTGAAAAAAAAAGTACACAACTGTTTTCAACATTGATAATAATCAGAAATGTTTCTTGAGCAGCAAATCAGCATATTAGAATGATTTCTGAAGGATCATGTGACACTGAAGACTGGAGTAATGATGCTGAAAATTCAACTTTACCATCACAGGAATAAATTACTTTGTAAAATATATTCAAATAGAAAACAGTTATTTTAAATTGTAATAATATTTCAAAATATTCCTGTTTTTACTGTATTTTTAATTAAATAAATGCAGTCTTGGTTAGCAGACGAAACTTCTTTTAAAAACATTAAAAATCGTACCGATCCCAAACTTTTGAACGGTAGTGTATATATTTCAATAGTCAAAAGTCATTGCATTCATTTGAGCGGAGTTAAAATATAATTTTTCAGTAGCTATTTTTTCTCAACACTCCCACATAGCTTACACAATCTTTGATCATATTCCAAATTATTAAGTCATAATGCAGCCAAAGATAAATTATGACCAACGCAATGAATGAACCGTTCATGAGCGACCCACCACTATCACAGAGACAGTGTTCCACATCTGCAACATACCACAGAGATACCAAAGATAAGGTAATAGAAATTATTTAATTTCAGTCATGTCGACGTATAGTGAGAAATAATATTAATCTATCCAATTGTCCAGTGCTGCTTATACAGTATTATACATTATTAGATGTTTGAAACAATCACACAAAAACAACTTTTTATTATCAATTTTTGTTATATAGTATGTGTGAAGTTTACAGATGCAGAAAAGTGCCTAGATATTAAAAGTGTGTTATGTCATCACTGCTCATTATCACACTACAATACAAGATTACTTGTCAAATAAATAAATTAAATCATTTTAGTTCATGTGCAGAGATTGATACATTCAGTAAAAATGACTTCCAATAATCGTGAAAATAGGTGGTTAGTTCACCCAATTAAAATGGTCGTCATTTACTCACCCTCATGTTGTTCCAAACCTGTACGAGTTTCTTTCTTCTGTTGAACATAAAAGAAGATATTTTGAAGAATATTGGTAACCAAACCATTTCTGTGTTCATTGACTTCAGTTGTATGGATAAAAACAACAACAACAACAACAACGAACCATTTCTCAAAATATCTTCATTTCTGTTCAACAGAAGAAAGTCATATTTGGAATGACATGAGGGTCAGAAAATGATGACAGAATTTTAATTTTTATGTGAATTAACCTTTAAGATAAATGTTAAAGTGTGCCCCCTAAAAGCACAAATGGCCCCTGCCACATATCATTAAGGCTGCATACTGCAGACAGTTTAACAGTACCACAAACTTCAGTTCTAACAAATGTCACAGGACCTGCAGAATGTCAGTAGATACGATAAGCTGCAAACATTCTGAAAATAATTTAGATGTCTCTGAAGTTTCTGACACAAAAATGAATAAATATTCCACAAGCTGCATTTGCTTATTAATGATAATGGATGTTGTTTAGATAAGGAGGTGCTTGACAGTGAAAGATAGACAAAGTAGAAATAGGTTTAAAGTGATAAAAACGGGGTACATGGTCTGAAAAGACAGGCAAGGTGCATTGTTTTATTTTTCTGCTTTACACTGCTGTCTGATAGTGACATCCACTGGTGAACTGCATACATGGCATGCATACTTTTAAACTGAAAGGATGTTCAGTGCCGTTGCCTGTGCTTTCTTTTCTCATTATAACACCTGCTGATTGATACACACACACACACACACACACACACACATAAGGCCAAATTGTGATGGCTAGATGACTGGGTCAGAGCATCTCCAAAACTGCAGCTCTTGTGGGGTGTTCCCTGTCTGCAGTGATCAGTATATATCAAAAGTGGTCCAAGGAAGGAACAGTGGTGAACCAGCGACAGGGTCACGAGTGGCCAAGGCTCACTGATCCACGTGGGGAGTGAAGGCTGTCCCGTGTGGTCCGATCCAACAGACGAGCTACTGTTGCTCAAATTGCTGAAGAAGTTAATGCTGGTTCTGATAGAAATATGTCAGAATACACAGTGCATCATAGTTTGTTGCGTTTGGGGCTGCAGAGCCGCAGACCAGTCAGGGTGCCCATGCTGACCCCTGTCCACCGCCGAAAGCATCAACAGTGGGCACGTGAGCATCAGAACTGGACCACAGAGCAATGGAAGAAGGTGGCCTGGTCTGATGAATCACGTTTTCTGTTACATCACGTGGATGGGCGGGTGCGTGTGCATCACTTATAGGGAACACATGGCACCAGGATGCATTATGGGAAGCTAGCGGAGGCAGTGTGATGCTTTGGGCAATGTTAACAAATTAGGCAAACCTAACAAATTCAGCAATTACTCTTCACTTAGAAGACATGTTAGGGTTCTTTAGAGATATAATGTTCCAGCATGTCTTCTTGATCAATTACCAAAGAAGCATGTCAAAATTATTCAGGAAAATAAGATTTTCTTATCAAAGTGATAAAATGTGTTGCAAAAATGAGTACACCCTCCTGAAAGTTACTAAATAAAACTAAATAATTTTTATCTAGTGTAAGTTTTTTTGAGCAACAGTATGTTGAACCAAAACATTTAAAGAGAAGTAGTTTCTTGATAATTAAAAGTGTTATATAGCCCACTGAATCATTCTTAGACTTAATGCTGACAACAATGGAAGCACTTGGGAGAGAACTGTCAGAACTGACTTATTTCTTAGCACAAAAGAGCACAGTGGTACAAGAGGATTATTAAATAATTGTTTTAAGTGTGAAAATATAGCAAAAGTAACACAGAAATGCATTCTCTCAAGGTGAAAAACCTTCTCTGGATATGTATTTCACCCAATCTTAACACTCTTGAGCACCTGTGGGGGATTCTGTAGAGACGAGTTGAGCAACACTCCCCATTGAAGAGCAGGTTATCATCCAGGAGTTAAACAGGACAGGTGTGACAATTTGTCATGAACTTGTACGCTCCGTGCCAAGAAGGGTCAGAGCAGTATTCTTAAAATTATGGAGGGCATACTAAGTACTAGAATATTATACATTTGTTGAATTAAATCTAGGGTATACTCATTTCTGCAATCCTTAATTTAAACAAAATTGGCTAATTTAATTTTAGAGATATTAATGACATTTATGTTTCTGTTTTTAAGTAATAATTGCAATTTTGCCATCATTCCATGAATTGTATTAATGGTCATTAAGAAAATACATATATATACAGTGTATATATAAAATGTAAATAAGTTATATCCTCAATACAGTACCATAATGCTGGATCTAAAGGATTCATATATGCACCATATCTTTTTTTTTTAAATATATATATATGTATGTACAATTTTTTTTTTTTTTTTTAATCCGGCCATCTGCTCTGAAGGATCAAGGTTAAGGGGTCATTCCTTGTTTTCTGTGCCATAATTTATATATAAATTATGTCCTCAATACAGTACCATAATGCTGGATCTAAATGATTCATATATGCACCATATCTTTTTTTTAAATATATATATATGTGTATATATATATATATATNTATATATATATGTACATACAGTGGAAAGAGGAATTAAATAACATTGCTCAATAACATTCAGACAAATAGATTTTTAAAAAAAAAATTTTTTAATCCGGCCATCTGCTCTGAAGGATCAAGGTTAAGGTGTCATTCTTTGTATTCTGTGCCTTTTGGCTATCATAAAACATAGGAAATCTAACTCATTTTTTTAAATACATTTTTGTGTAGTCATGATAGGGTGATGTACATTTGAAAAATTTTTACATTTTGGTCAAGCTCAGCTAAATAAATGTAACCATTTATTAAACAAAATAAATGAAATGGAAGATCAAAAATGTCCACCCTGTTAGAGACAAATGAAAAAGAGTTTCAAATACTTATGATTCTAATTCACGGGCACATCTTAGACAACTCTTTGTCCCTTTAAAAGCATATCAGTAAAATGTAACATAAGAACATATAAATATTGTATATGAATTACTTTCTCACAAACGCATCATTTTAAATTTTTCGATTTCAGATACAAATGCCTAAAAGGCATTTTTGTTTACTTTTAAAGTGCTGTATTATTGATACTACAGTACATTTTCATTGTCACTTAATTATGTTTTTTGTTGATTTTATGAAATTATTCTAAAAAAATGCATAACAGGGTGGACAAGTGGCATAAAGGATGGATGATTTCCTGTCTCTCAAATACAACCAGTTATATCATTGCGTCTTTAACGTTGTAATTTTAAAACCATGATTTTTCTACTTACTTTTTTCATTTTTCCCTTAACAGGGTGGATTGTACTAGGTTGACCACATCAAATTTGGAAGATGAAATCGGTAAAAATAGACAATTATTTTCAATCACTTTCCCAAGTTGTTTTCCTTCCAAAGAAACTGATGACAGCTTTATGATATATTAATCTGTCAATAATTTTTTCCAACTTTTATTTAAAGGGTAAGTAGTCAAAAATAACAGGGTGGACAATAAGTTAAGGGACAAGCTAAAAACCTTTATTATAATTGCTAAAATAAATTTAATAATTTAAAAGAATTTATACATTAGAGAGAATATTTACTGATATACCCAACAATATAATAAATGGGTGGGGGGAAAATCACCTATAGTAAATTCTGTATTTATCATGAAATTGGGATACACAGGCCTGGGGACATAGGGAAAATGGATATATATGGTGTTGCAAAATATTGTAAAATGTCTCTAAT
>RJVU01016178.1:557270-592522 GCA_003731715.1 Anabarilius grahami | reverse complement strand
AGACTGGCAAGAAGCATTGTTTTAGTTTTCTGCTTTACTCTGCTTTCTGATAGTGACATCCACGGGTGAACTGCACACATGACATGCAGATTTTTAAACTGTGAATTTATTATAATTTATTACTGATACATTCTCTGCACCATAAAAATCAGTATTGCTGGAAAAATGAGAAAAGAAAGCACAGGCAACAGCACTGAACATCCTTTTACGTTATTCTGCAAAACTTTTATTGAACAAAAGTATTTCAATTCTCACCACACTGTCCTCAATACAGTACCATAATGCTGGATCTAAACGATTCATATATGCACCATATCTTTTTTTGTTTTTTTTAATATATATATATGTACATACAGTGGAAAGAGGAATTAAATAACATTGCTCAATAACATTCAGACAAATAGATTTTTTTTTTAAAAATCTGAAAACCCCTTGACCAACACACTTATTGGTAAACAGTAATTGACAAAAGTACAGAAATAAAATCATATTTTTGTTTTATTACTCTTGAATTAGTGTTCACAATCAACTATGTGTTACTGAGAGCAGAGAAGACATGTTGGTGAGGTGCAATAAGACATCAATAGTAGCAGAACTGGAAGTGGGTGGCACATTTGGTTGAAAGGACACACATTCAAACGCTCTTCTGGTCTACAGAAACTACTCTCTCTTAGAAGCTACAATCTCTTGGTTTATCCCTGTCTCGTTTGACACCTCTTGTAACTGCGGCATTTATCTCCCTTTATGAAGAACCCTGATTCTGAAGAAACCCTGAAGTGACTCTGATCCAAGAGAAATACCTGTATGTTCGCATTGTAAGAGCAGAGAAGTCCAAACACTGCCTTCATGAATGCTGGACGGACTGTAGATGCAAAAACAGTGTCTTTAAAGGCTCAGAGGATGGGACAGCACCGCTTTATTTCAGGGTGAAATCTGACATTCAAACTATTGGTTTGGATTTGGATTCAACCAGTGTGAACACACAGAAATGTTACGTGGCCTTTGGATGAGCTCTATGAATGGAGACAAACCATCTGTTGGGAACCAAATCACACTCCTCATTCTTCACATGGCCATCTGCTCTGAAGGATCAAGGTTAAGACATGCACATGAATCTATTCTCCTCTGCTAATTCAGTACAAGACCTACAATTGTACATACTGTAATGCTTTTTTGGGCAAATAAATGTAAACCAATATAATGTGGGCTGAGGTTGTGGATTAACCAGCAATAGGAAGAGCAGAAGAACAGCTGTCCAAAGGCTGCGAGAGAGTTCTACAGATGTTGCTTAGTGAAGATGGCATTTTGTCTGTCTTTACTAAAACCTCCAAGGTGGCTGTAAATTACTTTAAAAAAAACAAAAAAAAAAAACAGGACACATATCAAGGATGGACATCTCTTTTTAAAAGAATGATAAAGTTGCTACTGCTCCCTACTAGAGTGGAGGCGATGCAGGGCTCTGAAATGTCAAAGAGTCCTTGAAGTTGCTTGGGAAAGGAGAGCCTATCTTCATCCCCTTTAGTAAAGTCAGTGGAGTGTGCCGGAAGAGAAAAAAAGAAAGACAAGTAGGAAACGGAGGTGCACGGGGGGGGAGAGGTAATGTCCGTTGAAACAGTGGCAGATTCAGGCAAGGGGCTTGACAAGGTAGAGTTTGTCTCCTTGCTCACTTGTGAAGATGGGCGCTTTCTTGTAGTGCTCTACAAGCTCATCCATACCGCTAAAACGCCGCTGACCGATGCAGTACACTCCGTCCAGCATCTGCACCTTGAAGTGCTTGTTCTTCCCAACAGCCTTCAGAGAAATGGAGAAATCACTGGGCTGGAAAACAACAGAGAGATAAATTGGTGGGATATTGTTGCTGCTGCTTTCCCATGCCTAAACACCAGATGGCAGCATTGATTAAAATGAAATAAGGCCACATCACTGCTGAAATAGAACGGGCAAGAGAACTGGATTCAAGATCTTTTTAATGAAATAAAAATAATAAATAAATAACGGAGGGACATTTTGCTATACTGTATATATACTGTACTATGGCATGATTTTAAAAATCAAACATGCAGAAAACTATGGCATATATTAAATTGTTGCAGTAACAGCTTTGTTAATTATAATTGGAGTGATTACGTTTTTCTTGTTGCTACGATCCCCTCACATCTGGTTGCCAAGAAATATTGTAACTTGAAGCATGACTATTGAATTCAAATGACAAAGGCCACAGGTGTGTGTATATATACAGTTGCAATCAACATTATTCAACCCCCTTAACCTGCAAGACATTTTGCTGCTGAGAACAAAATTTTTTGAAAACAATTCATCAAAGGCATCAGTAAACTATTATACTAAGTTTTTTAATACACATTTGAGTGATTCTGAGAATGTGAAGTTGTAGAAAAATGAAAAAATCTAACTGGCTCTAAACTTGCATGTACAAAATGATTCAACCCCCAAAAGTCAAATTTCGTGCAGAAACTTTTATTCTTTATAACCTCCAATAAACACTGCCTGTAAGTGCTTAGAAGTTTCTGTCACGTCTCTACTGCAATATTGGCCCATTTCTCGCTTGAAAAAGCATCCAGATCACTGATAGTCTTTGGTTTCCATGTTACCACTGCTTTCTACAAATTCCACCAAATATTTTCAATGAGATTTCAATCTGAAGACTGTACAAGCCACTAAAGAACATGATCCCTGAACCAAGCTTAATTAGATTTGAATGTATACTTTAGGACGGCTGTCCTGCAGGAAAGTCCATTGATCATCAAGCTTCAGTCTCTGCACCAAAGGCATCACCATCTTTGCCAAAATGGCTTGATACTTCAAAGAATTCATGATGTCCTTCATACAGTCAAGATTTCTACTTCCTGCAACAGCAAGAACCCCAATAACAAGACTGGAGCACCTCCATGTTTGACCTTGGAGATGGTGTTCTTCTGCTCATAAGCGTTGCTCTTTTTGCACCAGATGTAACGCTGATCCATGGGTCCAAAAAGTTCCAGTTTGGTCACATCCCTTATTAAAACATTCTTCCACCACTCCAGTTATATCCAAATTAATTTAAGCATATTCAAGTCAGCCTTTTATGTTCTTCTTGGTCAAGAGTGGCATTCGTCAAAACTGCAAAGCTTATGAGCGAGGTTAAAAAGAATAAAGATTCTGCACAAAATTTGACTTTTGGGGGGGCCAGTAATTTTGTACACGCAAGTTTAGAGCCAGTTTGATTTTTTTTTTTTTTTTTTCATCAACTTTACATTCTCAGAACCACCCAAATGTGTATTGATAAACTTTGTATAATAGTTTACTGATGCCTTCGATTAATTGTTTTCATAAAATTTTGTTCTCAGCAGGGGGTTGAATAATTTTGATTGCAACTGTATATATATATATATATTTATTGTGTTACATATAGTGCAAATTCATTAATTTGTTATGATTAATTGTATCTTTTCACAAAAAGTTTCAAATAAAATAATACAAGATTAGATTACCAGAAACCAGATTATCAAACAGGGTATGCAATATTGTATAAACAGTTTTGGAATGAATTTTTAGCTAAAAATATGTGTAATATGTACAATTAATATATTGTATTACATTATATATACTGTAATTAATATGTGATATGACATATGTGCAAGATTTTGGTCGTACAGTTCATCCCTACACAATTTGTTTATGGTAAGAGAAAGTCTCAATGGAATTCAAATAAATTGCCCAAGTTTCATGGTTTATTCAGCACTGTCCAAATCGGTCTGTCGTCACACAATACAGTCAGTGGGATGTGCGAATAAACTGATCCACTATCCTGTGAGTCGACAAATAATTGGTTCACACCATGCGGTTCAGTTGGCTAGAGTCTTTTTTTTTACTTTGGTTTCCCATAAATTACAAAACTAAAAAATAAGGCTGCATTACTATGAAAGGTTGTTCCAACAGGTGGTTTGGCATACAGATGTGAGCGAACTGTTCAAAATCGGTTGAACTTACCGATGACTCGCTGTCTCGTATCAGAAAGTCCCCTTCCGCTCCTCTCTCATTAAGCGCACACTCTGCTTGGTGCCGTGTCACGTTACCATAGTACCAATCCTTTCCAGCAAATTTGCCTGTACGTGAGGGCACTGTGTGACTGATGTGAGGCGAGCCATGACTTGACCCTAAGCTCTTTGCTACTGGTCCATCACTGAGCACTACCACATAGTTCTTGGGCACAAGGCCGACCATGCCGCAGCTGTTTTTACACCTCCACCACTCTGGGTCATTCTCTGGCTTTTCCAAAACCTCCATAGTCTCACCCTTCTCAAAGTTCAGTTCCTCCTCTGTAACTGAGCTGAAGGGGTACAGAGTCTGGACCACATGCAGAACGGAGCTCCCGGAGCCTCCTGGCCTGCCGTTGGCCATCGCCGCCCCTTGGCCCACCTTCAAAGACCTGAAGCTCCCCAACGTGTCACTAAAGACCCCATCATGGTCTGCGTATCCCACCTCCTCTTGGACATAGTTGGATGGAAACCAACCAACATGGCCGGCATGGCTGCCCCTCCACCAGCCGTCACTGCACTTCTCCATGACGACCACCCTCTCCCCTTTAATGAGGTTGAGTTCATCTTCACGCTCAGCTGCGTAAGAGAACTTCACCAGTGCGGGAATGTTCAGGTCATAGATCCGCTCGGCCCCGCCCCCTCCACCTCCTCCTGCGCTGCCATTGGATGGGTATTCTGCCTCTGTGCTGGGTGTGGGAGATGGATCACGAGCACTGGTCTTCCTTTTCGTTTTCCCCAGGCCTGAGGAATAGAAAGAGGCAGAACAGTAAGGAAGTGAAAATCTTGAAAGCTGTCAAAGCAGAAAAAAACCTAGAGATTCATTTGAGTCTAGGCACATCATTGATATGACGATAAACAGATGAAATGCCTTTCTATTGCAATGTACTTGCTGGAAAGACACCGGAAAGACACTTAGTGAATGGTTCTTTCGAATGAATCGGTCACAAAGACAAAAAGAAAATTCATTGGTTGCCAAATTGGAGAAAGATTATTTGCCAATATGTTGGTGAAGTGAGTGGTGCAGAAATCACAGACTTCTTTAAATTCCTTACGATTTCCATTCCTACTCTCCAATGAACCACATACTGCCAAGTACCCTTAAGTTCCCTGATGTCTTAAAGCATTACATTTTCTCTTACTATAGAAAAATGCCACCACTTCAGGGCAAATAGAAGCTGATCTCCTCAAGACTAGTGATCTGACAGAGAAGGCTGTGTTAAAGGCCTAGGAAGAAAGTAAACACTTGAGTCCTTAGGGATGCATTGGGGACCATGGAAGAAAAGAGAGATTAAGGATTATAGACGTCCAAATTCAGCTTTAAAGAGAAATGGGATTACTATGATCTGGTTATCTAACAAAGGAACAAGTAACCTAAGAAACAGACAATGGTTTGAGCACAGATCATAAAAACATACACGTACACCACTATCACAAAAAAACAAAACAAAACAAACAAAAAAATAATATAAAATAAAATAAAATGTACTGACTTCGGTTCCGAAATGTTAAAAATGTGAAGCTTTGAGCGCTGTTAAGCGGCTTCGTAAACACCTCTGATATGTCATCAGATATGTCTGTGATTGGCTACAATGATCAATGCATAGCAGTGTTTAAAAGCGCACACGGAAGTGTTTGAATTTAAGAGTTTTGAAAGCAGGAACATTTGAAAGCAGCCATCTATCAGCGGACTGGTCCACGATAGATGCCTGCTTTTAAATGCTCCCATGTGTATCTGTGTAAGCACTTGGTGAAGAGCATCATTGATGACTATTCACAACGTTTTTGAAGCGTTGAAGCCAATCACAGACATATCCGATGAGCGTGTCAATACAATGGCCAATCAGGGGTGTTTATGAATCCGCGCTCAAAGCATCACATTTTTTAAATTCCGGTACCGACGTGGTACCGAAGTCAGTACTTCTGACAAATCTAATATAGGACAGGTCAAAAACTGTTCTAGCAAAATCAGATCAGCGCACATAGGTATTTGCCCATTTTCCAATTTTGCTCTGCATATAAACACCATCACCAGGATTCTGGCTGCCTATTCAATGTGTGCATGTCTTGTGCATGTTTTGGTGACAAAACTGGAGAAAAGCCTTACAATTTAAAAATCTTGTTGTTTATTTTTTTTTTATGAGCTTATTTTTGTCCGTTATCAGTGTTTTGTTGTACATATCAATACATTTATTCTCTAAATGCCAGTGAAACAGACAGATACTCTGCTGTGTCCCAAGTAGGGCCCTGGTTTGCATCTCAGTGTCCTGACAAGGCAGCCAAAAATAAGCCCTCTCATTGTTTCCAGGTAACAGAGGAGATCTGCCACCGTCTTCTCTACTGATCCCTTGTGGACACGTACAACACAATCAAAATCTTCATGTGTGTGCATGACATGTGCACGGTCACTGCAAACAGAGTACATAGTGTAGTGAGGTGTGGATATTTTAAGCTGAGGCCTGGTAACTCCTTGTACACTCCTTTCCCTAGCTGTCTGTTAGCAACTCAATCGCAATGGGCCTCCCAAGCAACAGGGGCAGTATGCTGGAGCTGCTATGTACTGATAAGACTGGGAAAGGTGCAAGGGGAAGCCACTTTAAAGGAAAAATTCACTTTTACAAGGTGTATAACATGTTTAACATAAATGTGTATAACATAAATGTGTGTCGGCAGTGTGTGTACACAACCACCCTATAATGATAAAAATCCACCCACTCCTCATTTTTTAATCCCCATAAATTATAAGCAGTGTCTCAGAACAAGCCGTTTGCAGATTCTGGGCAAAGTGACGTCACTTTGCACAGGCCCCACCCACGACTGCTGGCGGACTCTGCCGTATTCGCATAGACCTCACCCTGAGCAAGTTGTACACTGTCCGCCATTTTCTCCAGGCCGGAGCAGCTGTAGCGACAACAATGTCTAGTAAGCAACTACCACATACCAAAATTCTTTTATGTCTGCGCAAATCATTTTACACCTGACTGCTTTGTGAACGAGGGTCAATACAAAGGGACGACAATAAACAGGTTTTGCTAAAAAGTTGTTACTCAAGGATGGATCAGTACCAATTGTTCGTGATCCATCTTATAGTCTCTGGAGCGATACTGGTTACGGCAGTAATGAAAGGTAGAGCGAGCACTTTATAACATTTCATCGGAGTTGTTTTATGGATAAAAAGTTTATCAGTTTATTAAAGGTGCCCTAGAATTGAAAATTGAATTTACCTTGGCATAGTTAAATAATTAAGAGTTCTGTACATGGAAATGACATACAGTGAAATACAGTCTCAAACACCATTGTTTGCTCCTTCTTATGTAAATCTCACTTGTGCAAAACACCACGGAAAAACAGGCGAATCTCAACATAACACCGACTGTGACGCAACAGTCGGGATCATTAATATGAATTGCCGCAAAAGGCATAAGGTCTGCATATATTTGTTTACTGTTAGTTGTAACGAGTGTTTTTGTGTAATTCACTGTGTATGTTGATGATAATGCAAGGGAGAGAGAGAGTTTATGGATAAGACTTTAATGCGCACTTTTTGTACTGCGTTTTATTCAGCTCTTACTGTGATTTTCTAGAGTGAAAACAGATGCTTCATCTTTTGTGTGAAGTACAATAAACGTCATAAAACTAAAAGTTTTGGCCATCATTCGGTCAGGGGCCGCTACAACAGGCTTGTACTAATAGTGGATAAAAGCAAAATGAAAACATAATTTAAAACCGTAATTAAACTAAACTATACTTGTTCTATCTCCATGCAGCATATATTCTCTTGCTCTGTAGGCATCATTGTCCGACTCCGGTTCGAACTGAACACCGCTGAACACTGCAGTGCATGAGATTGTCCTGTTTGTTTGTTGCATGAGCTCTTGAAGCCCCACCCTCCTCTTGAAAGGGGGCATTTGCATTAAAAGGGACACACACAAAAACAGCGTCTTTTTGCTCACCCCCCAAAAGTGGCAAATTTAACATGCTATAAAAAATTATATGTGGGGTATTTTGACCTAAAACTTCACATGCACATTCTAGGGACATCAAAGACTTATTTTACATCTTGTAAAAAGGGGCATAACAGGTGCCCTTAAAAGAAACTGACAGGAGAAAGAGAAGTCTCGAGATAGAGAGAAGTAATGATGCACAGAATAACAGAACATTTGATGTCTGTCACAATTCTCTAGGAGCCTATTAAATGAACTTTAAAGCTTTCACACATGCATCCATGTGTGCTTGCACACACATACACACAAATATCTCTTGCACGCAAGTCATATGTGTGAAGACAACAAAAGAAAGAAGCAGCCCCATTTTCCTTTAGTCCTCAACTCCTGGGTCCTTGACCACTGAAGTACACTTAACAGGTAATTCCCCAAGGGATGTCAGTCTCACACCACACTGCACATTTACCTGGAAATACCTCTGCCAAAGGCTTTCTGAGGTGAGAATTAACTGGAAACAATTCCTAACTTTAAAGTAAGATATATCAACCCTTTGCAGTCTGGAATAGGGATGGGCTTGAGTACCTGACTACTCTGAATACAATAATCAATCATGATATGAAGTTATTAACGTGAATTAAAATTTGAGCAAATGTAGCTGTTCTTACTGATACTATACATGTTTATTTGGGAATGAGGGTTATACAGAACTTTCAGGCCCTGTTTACACCTGGTTTTAAGATGTGTTTTGGGCAATCAGATCACAAGTAGACGAGGGAGACACATTCCCATTTACACCTTTAATCCATCTCTTTTGTCCACATTCAACCACTTCTGTCCTGATTTCTTTGAGGGGAGGGTCTAAAGGCAGGTAAATGTATGTTTTTTTTTTTAGATCTTTCATATGAATTAGGGATGTGACGGTGAGAAAAATTCCCACCAGTTAATCGACATGACAACACCGGTAATACCAGTGTCACCTCCACCTCTCTCTCTCTCTTTTATTTTTTCAAATCGCTTATGAATGCCGGTGTGGCCGTGTGCGGCTGTGTGCATTTTACTTTCACTTTCAAATTTGCAGCAATTTGCTTGAATGGTGGTTTATTATTCTTACTGAAAACACAACAACAAAACAGTACAACGACAAACACGCTTATATTAAACATGGAACGTTTGTTAACAAAACTAATAAGAATACACCATGCTAGGCCAAATATAAAATAAAAAAATAGGCTAACTCACACAACGTTTATATAAAAAAAACTGAAAATCAAACAGTAGAAACTGTGGAACCATATAAATAAGGAACAGAACGTTCAGTTCTTTAGTCGACAGCAGAGAGTAATTATCTCTCTTACCTTTGTTCTTTGATTAACATTAACCCTCTGGGGTCTGAGGATTTTCAGGGCCCTGGAGAAGTTTTGACATGCCCTGACATTTGTGCTTTTTTCAGTTGTTCATAAACATATTAATGGAAAAAGAGTCATTACACTGTATTCAGCACAAACTAGGCTACAATAATATCTGAGGAACATGTATGTACATGTTTGTGTTTTTGAAGGAATACAGTTTATGCGTGGTTATTGAAAAAACAAAAAACTTAATTCACTGAAATAAGGCCAAAAATATATATTAAATCTGTGTTCACAAGACTTCTGGGTATTGGAGGTTGTAGACTAGAGTTTTTGCTTCAAAATTATGTAAAAATTATCCTGCCTACTCGTTCATTTATAACAATATATTGATTTAGTTTTTGTAAGACACTTTTTGTCAAGAAACACAGTATGCGTGGAGGCGTGAATCATCATGAATAATGGGTGATTTACACCTGAGAAGACAAAAGATCTGCATAGTAATGACCTGCATATTAATGAGGACTTTCAGTCAGGTAGGCTGTGAAAAAACTCACTATGGTGTATATCAAACATACAGAAAAAACAGCAATACTGTGAAATATTATTACAATTTAAAATAATGGTATTCTATTATATACTTTAAAATATAATGTATTTCTGTGATGCAAAGTGTCTGAACAATTATGTTACCTCTATGGCATTTCATATAGGCTTTTAGCTTAAAAGCATGCACATTTGGAGAAATATTGATGGATTGTCATATGTTTAAGTCAATTTTCTATACAGAGGAGTAATATTTATTAAATATTTATTGTCATCACTGTGAACGCTGGATACTGTGTTTTCAATTCATACTTGCAGCCGGAGGGCACTCTGTGCACCTTTAGTCCACAAATTAATCTAAAGAAGAACAGGATATTCCAGGAACTAACAGGCTTCCAGAGATCGCTTTAACATCCAGATAAACACTTTTCAAGACAATAAATACACGATTGAGATGATGTATACATGTATTGCCTCAGAATTTGCGTCTGAATAGCGCTGGCTCTGTGGGCATGGCCGCAGTAGCGGATAATGAGCTGAATCACGGGCGTCTGACATGTGTCTCTTTCCATACAGATTACATAAACAGAGAATTTGTGTTTTCTGTTTGACTTACACGATTTAAAACCTGACATTTCAATGTTCCTTTAGACATAAGTCTAATTTTTTTGTGATTAGTATTCACTAAGTTACAGTTCATTTTCTGAGAACTATCAGATTGGAGTTCGTTCAGAGGGAGACGAGAGATCAAGCATCATTTTAGTCTTTTATTTTGCAAAAAGCACAACATTTTGTTTTTACTCTGAGTGTACACAAATAAAAGAAGATATTCCACAGATTAAAATGGTGTATAACTCTTTATTGTATGTGCAACATTGACGGAGTATTTTGAGTGTCTTTCACACTGGTAAGAAAAAAACCAAGGGAGTTAATAACAATTTAAAATCTGCCGCTGCTGCCCACGATGCGGATCTGACACGCGTCCCATTTGCGCGTTACAAATCAGGAATGGTGAGAGAACATTGTGCTTGGTACATTTTTCATCTTCAAACAAACTTGGGTCTTCAGTCGACAAAGTGTAAATCCCATCTGGCTAGCATGCTTCCCATCATGTTTATGCATTAGGTCAGTAGTTGGAGAGTAGGCGGTCTTTTGTGACTGTTTGAACGCAACCCCGTTTACACTTGTATGTAGCATTGTCCACTTGTGACCAAAACACATCTCCAGGTGTAAACAGGGCCCCAGCTCCTTGTGTCCCTTTTATACATGCCCTGGCAATGACAATATTTTTAGATAATGTCAGGAAAAGTCTGTTTAAACTATCCAAATGCTCGTCTGATAATATAATGGATGGAAATAGTTGCTAAGATAGGATTGGTAAGTAACGTTTTTATCGCGGGGCCTAGCAAAGTGTCAGTTAGCATTAGTGCTCTAAACAGTGACTTTCAGTTTGGAGTAGTAACAGCGTTCAAATCTCTATGATGGGGGAGTGACCTGGACTGCAAACAAGAACAGTTAGAAGTTAATCTTACAGTTCAAAAGGAGCACAAACTTTTTCCCAATACTGGAACTCTGAGACTGTGTTGGCTGATAGTGGTATGAACTTCTGAGGCTTGTGCTGACAGGGAATGAACACTGCAACACAAACAGAACAAAGACCTTTTGGGAAATCTAGAAATAGAAGCACGTCCCACCACCAGTGACAAATACGTGAGAGGAACGCCTGAGAAGGTGTAAAAAAGGAGGAGAAAGAAGACAGAAAAATCTATGAAAAGTCTTTGAGGTGAAAATGTGAAACCTCTTTTCAGAAGTCCCAGAGAAGGATGAAGCTGTTGATTTGAGCAGAGGAGATTTAAAGAGCTGATCTGGTCCATCTCAAATGACAAAACATGGCACACCAAACTACTGCAAGTAATACAATAACAAAAACTCCCTCATGGCCATTCCAACACATTCATTTTAACCTTTACACCTTCGGTTTATGGTACGTCTTCTGTCCAATATAAAATTGACTTCTTAGCAGGCAAAATCATCCAACCATCAAAGCTGCAATAATGGTGCTCCCCCTACCATTATGCTGTCCATTAAGCTCCATACCACAATACTACCCAAATATCTCTCTTTATTAAATTAACTCCCCATCTATGTGATTAGCTTGGAACTTAACCCACTGTAAACCTGCAGGCTCCATTCACTGAGTCCTGCCTATATTAGGGAAATAAAATGTTGTAGATTAAGAATGTTTTTAGAGAGGGAGACTGTTCCTATCTTAGCACATCTCAACATCCACATAGTGCAGTATTGATATTTTAGAAGGTGATAGAATCCCCAAAAGTGCCAGAAAAAGGAATAAGCTAAAATAATTGTAGGAAAATAAAAATGGCAAGACTTATGTCAAAAGTACTAGTAAGTCAATACTAAAGTTAGGGAAAAATGTGCATGTATGAGTGTTCATGCTGTGCTATAATGTGCGTGTGAACAATCAAATGCATTTCTTGGTAAAAATGCCTGTCCTAATGTGGTTTTAATGTAAACACAGTGGGTTGCTCAAATGCTGAACTTAAGTCTACGAGACCCTAGGGGAGGGCTATTCAACTGGCGGCCCGCCAATCATCTTCATCCGGCCCGAGGGCACCCCAACCTACCTCCTCCTCCTTTTCTTGGTAGTGCGGCTAAATTTGGTTAGATACCGCAGTGGCGCCTGCTGCTGTACGGCTATATACACTCTGTTCGTACCATGCACGTTCCTCCGACTGACCTGAGAAACGTTTTCCGTCCGGATATTTAGCGGTTATTATGTATGTCCCGTATTTCTGTCGACTGAACCAGCGGCAGCGATACCAATCATTTGTGAATTAATCATACTTTTGGTTCGATTCTCTCTTTTCCGTGAATTGGCAAAAAGCGTTTGCATACCTATCTCAAACGATTTGGATTTGTTCGGACCGCTCTGTCACTGAATCATCTGAAGTGGTTACTCGGTCAGTAACAACAAATACAGAACAAATAGCACGGTTTTCAGGTGTTTCACTAGTTTACTTTGAACTATGCAGCACGGCCCAGTGGATCATGGAACGAAAGCTTAAAGGAGCTGCGTTTATTCCTGGTCCCGGATACCATTATTAAACAGAGTTGCGACATCCAGTGAGAGAAGCGTTTCGATTCGACACACACCACTACATTCTTTGCACTTTTTTGTTCTCTTCATGGAATGCTTTATTAGGAAATGCCAATTCACAGCACAACTCTCCTGAGATGCAAGTGGAATGATGGTAAGTGTGTGTGAGTTCTGGAACTCAGAGGTGCCAAGAGGAAGTGTGTGTGAGTGTACGCTGACAGTTCTTTAGCGAGATCCTCTGATCTTCAAAGAGTGACAGGTTTTGAGTTCAACAGGATGGAGGGAGGGTTTGAGTGCAGGTATCCGTGACAACCACCAATCAGAGATCCCATGTGGCCTCTCAGTGGGAATTAATTCCCAATGCAGTATTAACTTAGGTCACTGCCGCATATTCATGACCTTCCTCTTGGTATACAAGTAAATGGTCCCCTGTTATCTTTGTTTCACAGATTATGGGGGAATACTAATGTAATCATAACATTTCACAAATTAAAACAAAAAATAAAAATAAGTCACTCCCACTATGCTGATCCATGTCTACTGTTCATTATCCCAAGCTTAATGTTTTGCTGTGGATAAACAGTTTAAATCTGAATGAGGAGTCTCATTTCAACACTTGCCTAACCGGCTTTAACAATTCTCCACTGAACCTGGCTGGAATTCACACGCATTCACTCATACACAATAGAACACAATGGAAAGGAAGCAGGTAAAATGTAACACTGTTTTCATGAAAGCTGAATGATAGCCTACTCCAGTTTCATTGGCTGTCACAGGGATCCGCATGGGGAAAATGCATTGGGTTTAACAACTTCAGTAGCTATTAAACCTCTCCACGTCTCTACCCCCCGCAGCAAAGGAGGCATTATCGATTCACTGCTTCCCGTTGTTCAAAGCTCATTAACAAAATAACAAAATGTTATTTAGAGCTCATTAACTCTTGGTAATCACATAAGGGATGAACAAAAGCATAGACGGGGATTAGCATGCTCGAATGTTCAGTAAAGATTTTTTTTTTAAAATACATAAAAATGAAATTTCTGTTATTAAGTACTCACCCTCATGTCGTTCCACACTTGTAAGACCTTTGTTCATTTTCAGAACACAAATTAAGATTTTTTTGATGAAATCCAAAGGCATCTGATCCACACATAGGCAGCAACGTCATTGCACCTTTTGACGTCCATGTTTTTAACTACCTTTCTGGATGTCAAAAAGTGCAATGACGTTGCTGTCTATGTGTGGATCAGATACCTTGGAGGCATCAAAAACATCTTTATTTGTGTTCCAAAGATTGTAGCGAACTTCATTTGATGAACTCCGCTAATAAGCGGTTGTTTCCTTTAAATAACGAGCTAGTAGATGTGACGTCATCTCCACAGCGGAAAAAGAAAATGTCCGGTGTCAGGAGACACGGTGGCGTTTCACATGGCAGTTCAATTACTCTCGTTGATGTTTTGCTCTCCCGCTGTGTATGGACTATTTGAATCTCCCCCTGTGGATGGAATGTTTGAATCGCTTGTTGAAGCCGTGTACGGAGAGACATTGTGCACCTCCTGTAAACGGAGACTGATGGTAAACCAGTCATGCTAGGGAAAGTGTAAGTGTAACTCTCTTTTGCTATTGTTTATTTTTATGGGATGTTGTAAATTCGATTGTTATTTTATTTTTGTGCTAATTATATTTCATTTATTTGTATTTAGAGCTGGGTTTTTTCTTTCTTTTGAACTGGATACAATTCAAGTCATGCTCCACGGGCATTCCTAAAAGACTTTGATGATGCAGGCTAAAAGAACTACGTACACGTTTAATGGTCATTCGTAAAAGTATGTTAAACGGACTGAGAAGTTATGAATTTGCAAATGTTCTGTATGTTTTGTTTATTTGCTATGTTTGGATTTATTGTACTAATGGAATATGTGTATGGGTATTTTGAACTTTGTACTGCACTTCTTGAATATGTGAATATATGTTTTTACTTGCTTTGGGTTGTGAAGGATCATTTTAATATATGAAAAAAACTAAATTAAACTAAAGAGACAAGATATGATAGGAATCATACAAATTGGTGAGGACCTTTATTAGATTCCTATGGGAGGGTTTAATTTATGATCATTTAAAATTTGCCTGGATGCTCTGCCAGACTGGCACCCCTCTTGGTACACACTAAATCATCACAAGATGAACGAAGGTCTTACGGGTGTGGAACGACACGAGGGTGAGTACTTAATGACAGAAATTTCATTTTTGGGTGAACTACCCCTTTAAATAAAACAGAATGCAAGATCTTTTAAAGTTTTCCATATTCTCTTTCCAAACTTTCCAGGTTACATTCTCAACCAGTACCCCTGAATTCATTTTCTCCATCTGCAGCATATGGAAATGGGAACACTCTGGCCTAGAACTCGAGCGTTTCTTGAGCAGGGCAGAAATTGGGATGCACGGCAGCAAGAAATCCATTAATCCTCACACACCTGTAGTGTCTTACCTAAATGTAGGTCCTGAGACAGCCCATGGGAGAACTGATGGAAAACTTGCACTTTTGAAAAAATATTGACCAGTTATGGCAAATATTAAATAAAACTAAGCAAGTGAAAACAATATCTAAAAAGCATCTCTGAATATTTCCAAATAAAAAGTACAATATATCAATCTTTGAGGTCTAAACTGTATAGTGTAACTGAGTATTGGGGATTTTGCTAATGGACAGCAGGGGGCTCCTGACTTCCAGTGTCAGCCCCTAGGGCCACGCTAATCTTAAACATGAGATACATTTTTAAACAGTGATAATTTTCAATTACATAATTTTCATGGCTCCTATCTTTAAAAAAAACAAAAAAATAAATCATCAAAAACTTAAGGCAAGTGATTGTGCAGATGCTTCACTTCACTTTTGGTGTTGTGACACATTAAGATGTTTCATTAGAATGAATGAAGGCCCTGCACACTGATTTTAGATCAAAGTACCTAAACAATAAATTAAATCATTTTTATAAAGCATAGCACATGCAATCAAGGGCAATCCACTGGTTCAGTTGCTTCCTAAATCCCAGTATTTGTTTTGTGTTGTTGGCTCGTGCACAACTCGCTGCAAAAAACGTCAGTCCCAAGAGTCTTCTTTATTGCCTAGAGATAACAGATTGAGCGTTAAAGGCATGAAGCTCCGGAGGCGTATGTGGGAAGTAGGGCATGGCAACTGTGAGGGTGTTTCATACACGTCATCTCCTACTGAAGGAGTAAGAGGTCTAGGACTGCACAAGCTCTTCAGTATGACATTTAGATCACAACAACACAATTTAGCTAATGAGCAAACCAATCATAAGCAGAACCATAAATCTGACTGGTCTCCTGTACAAAAACTGAGGATGTTAGCCATGAAAATGCCTGCTGTTAAATTCAAAACGGAACCAAAAAAAACGGAACCGGTAAGCAAACCTTGCAATTGTTGTCAAATTTAGCTGATTTGGCATGTTGTGGACACGTAAACTTGGGAAACAGTTCTGGAGATTTTCTGTTTTCTCCCTACTTGAGTAGATATTCTACTTGCCTAAATAAAAAATAGCTTCCTCAGGGTGTTGCCAAGAAGGCTGCCGAATGAACCAATTTGCCTTAAAGAGACTTTGCTAGTTCGGCAGGACTGTGAACTGGTAAAGTGCTTCACTGAACTGTGAGATGTCTTACCAAGCGTATCCTTCAGGTTCTTCACAAGTGAGGTTTTCTTTAGACTGTTCTTGCGCTCCACGTAATTAGAGGGGACGTAGCCGGTGCGGTTGGATGCGTTGCGGACTCTCCACCAGGTCTTGGAATCATCCAGCAACCACAGGCGCTCGTTCTTCCGGATGTCCAGTTCCTGGTCTTGCTGAGCTGTGTAGTCCCACTTGGCTATAACAATCACCTCCTCTGTCATCTTTCATCGAGTCCCACTGCCAAGAGAGAGAGAGAGAGAGAGAGAGAGAGAAAGAAATAAAATATGGCAGAAGAGCTAACTCCATATACTGACCAAATATAACATTCATTAAGTTCCAAGGAAAATGTACAGATAAGATTGAATACCCTCACATACTGTAGGTCTGGACAATCTCTTGCAGTAAGACAGTAAGTCAAGCCTCTATGACAAATGCATGACTCAGACAAGAGACAGACATGATTACATATGCTCTATTTAACACATCTTAATCGGCAGGTGAGCTCACACTCCCTCCAGCCAACCCATATACCAGAGGGAGGGAGGGAAGAGCAGGAGAAAAGACATGACAGACTGGAGGAGTCAAGAAACAAAAGGGAGTTTGGATGATACAGAAATACTTTAGTTTAACAGAAAATGACACAAATAGCAAGTCATTTACAGGTTCATTTCCCTGAAAATTGTAAACACTTTGGCTTTGTGGTGCTATCAAAACATTGCTCTGTTTGAGAATCCCAAACAGCGTTTCCCATACAATGATGTAACTCGCCAAAGTACAATTAATTGTTGGAGAAATTAACTAGCAAGTCACAACTGTTTCCTGAAATTGTAGTAACTTCGAACCATCTGTTCAAACCACGTTCACTTCTTTCATTCTCTTGACAAACTAAGTCACAGAATGAAATGTATATATATGGAATGAAAGTATTTGTGTATTTAAGTCCACTTATAACCACAGGTCGAGAACTGTAGTTCCAACCACACAACTTTGTGATGCTATTTGCAAATGTTAATATTAAAAAAAAGGTAGAATTGCTGAACTATGTTGCTAATGATGGAACTTGCGACCATAGTAATGCTTTTGCCAGCTTGATACACCAAAAGAAGCTAGCAAAAACGGTAAACTTGTTTGATAACATTATTTTTTTAAATTCCATTTGTTGACACTAGTGGAAAATAAATGACACATCACCTCAAGTTTAGATGCGATAAATCATGATAGACTGATTGACAATATTAAGATCAGCAAACAATAACCAATACATGCTTGGATATTTGTCTCCCTTTGACTAACAAGGTACAAATTCTTACTTTGGTGNGAGTCTGTCGTTCGTCATGTGAAATGATTGTAGATTTAGTTCATACACTGTATATAAAAACAGTGTGGTAGTTCTAGCTAACGGTCCTATCATTATCACTTCTAAATTCTGTAACATCACTTACAGCCGCTAATGCATTGCTATATTAGATTAGCAGGCAGTACTAAGGAGCACCCTGTTCAAGACATTTTTCAAAACACTGTTCAAATATTAAAGTTCAGAGCAAGACATAAAAGAAGTAAAATTCTAAAAGTATAATTTGTAAAAAGTAGTGAAGGAGGAAAACCTCTTGCCTGTGTGTTGTATATATATTGAGAACATTCTACATTGTTTAAATTATATTTTGGTATTATTTATTTATTTTATATTTATTTATTTTATATGTAGCTATACATTTAACTTATTTTAATTTTATTTTCAATTCATTGACATGGTTTTGTGGAATATTGAATTTGTTTGGTATAGCTCTTTTACTTTAACTTTAGTATTATAATTTATTTACAGTACACACACAGAATGTTAAAACCAGCTTCAACTGGAAGTTAGTAAAACTGTTAAATGTTTAAAACCAGACTGTTTTTTGATCATTAAAAAATATATACTTTTGATGTGCAATTGTTTAGTCATTGAGACTGTAATCTAAGGCTTTTTTTAACATAATCCCTTCTGGAAAATGGTTTATACAGCCCACATACATAGAACAGGCAGATATTTTGCTATTGAATGTTGTGTAAGTGTAGTTTATAGGAAATGGGTCTAATATCCAGTTTATTTTCAAAATCAAAATATCGGCTTATAAATCGGCTCTTTTCGAGTTAATATCGGCATCGGCATCGGCCCCCAAAAATCCATATCGGTCGGGCTCTAGTTAATATTAAAAAAAAGGTAGAATTGCTGAACTATGTTGCTAATAATGGAACTTGCGACCATAGTAATGCTTTTGCCGGCTTGATACAGCAAAAGAAGCTAGCAGAAAAGGTAAACTTGCTTGATAACATTATTTTTTTAAATTCCATTTGTTGACACTAGTGGAAAACAAATGACACATCACCTCAAGTTTAGATGCGATAAATCATGATAGACTGATTGACAATATTAAGATCAGCAAACAATAACCAATACATGCTTGGATATTTGTCTCCCTTTGACTAACAAGGTACAAATTCTTACTTTGGTGAATTTTTGGTGAATATAATTATTCATTTGATTCCAACAGTAACTTGTATGCATTATATCACATTATGGCATAATATCAGACAGCATGTTCTGTTCTGTTCGGTCTTGACCATTAAAAACCCATATTGGTTGACCGCTAAAAATGATATGCATCCTCATTCCATTAAACAGTGAGACCGGATATATCTAAATATACTGTAGCTAACAACAGCACTGACAAGCCTAAAAAACAAAGCAAACAATGAATCTGAAAACTAATAAAGAGAGTGTGAGTACTAAAAGCAAGTGATAAAGGGAAAGCGATCTAGGCAGAAAAGTGTTTTCCCTCAGAGTCACGAAGGTTAAGCCACTTAATCCATGCCACTGGTCTCATTAAATAAAGAGCTAAACCTTCAAACAGAAAAGCCATTAAAAATTACTGAGACTGTCAAAGGCTGAGCAGAAGTTTTCAAAATACATGGAGTGTTCTTGTTCCTCTGAGCAAAATGACAGAAATGATAGTAGGCAATTGCTAAACCCATAAATGAATAAGTAGGCGGGTTTATTGGCATGGCCAATTTTAAACGGCTTGCCTGAGATGTGAGAGAGAGTTGCCGAAGGATTAAATATGCACTGAATAGTAATGGTCTGATTAAGTATTGATGGTGTTTCAGGCAAGCGCACTTAAAGCTCTGTGCTCCTGCTGAGAGGCTCCAGGCACGGCCGGTCAAATGCACAGCCATTAGAAGGAAAGGGCAGACCTAGTGAGTTTGAGAGTGTATGCGCATGTGGGTGTGTATGTGTGAGCAACAGCTTTCATTTCACGCTTTGCCTACAATGCACAAGTGATGCAGATCCCATATGCAAAGCTTTCTGGTTTCTGACTGCTGTTGTGATTCTTTTCTACACTTTTACCAAACTACCTAGTTAGTCCTTTAGTGTTTGTTTACAAATATTATTCTCCTGGTACACTTACAGGGTTATCATGAAAGCAATTAGACCCTAGACTCAGCCTCAGGCAGCACACCAACTGACCACCCACACAACGTCCACTGACCGTCTAATGCATATTGCATATAAAACTTGCAAGTACTGCACAATTGTTCAAACTGCACATAAAAACAAAACAAATTGTGGTTCGGGTGGTCTCTTTCTATCTAAATGGGAGGTTCTTGGCAAGAATAAGCTGCAATGTGGACCAGACCTTATGCCCAAGTCTGGCTACACAAGACTAATTTGAACTGTGAATTATGAGCTTTAAAGCGGTGGTTCATTGCGATTTCACTTTTTTAACTTTAGTTAGTGTGTAATGTTGCTGCTTGAGCATAAACAGTATCTGCAAAGTTACATCGCTGAAAGTTCAAATCGAACGGAGCTATTGTCTTTTAAAGTTATGGCAGTTTAATGCCTACGAAAACGACCGGTTAGCTTCTTCCCGGGTTGGTGACATCATAAACACTGCAAAACACTGCCACCGGGAACACGCAGCAAAGTGGGCGAGGCCATGTCGCGCGGCATAATGGAAGCGGAAGAGTTGTGTACACCGGACACGAGCGACTCGTCACAAGATAGTAGAACCCATTATAATCTGTGATATTTTCTACACTGGATGCGGCGCTGAAGACAGCTTCCAGAATCTACACAAGTTCAATGCTGGATCTGCACAAAGGCTTTTACTGAAAGATGAAGCAGTTCCCACTTTAAAAGCAGAAGCTGCTGTTTATTGGCCCCAAACTGTAAGTACGTTTTATTGTTTGTACATGTCTTTTAAATGTATAGTTCTGTTGCTATTTTTTGGTTGCATCAAGGACGTAGCCAGTTAGCTAAATTCTAGTACATACTTCTCCAACAAACTCCAACAAACTTCTATGTTCATAGACAAACAGTTGTTCATGCTATAAATTAAACAATACCTTTACAAAAATGCTACTACCCAGTCATGTATTCGGCTACAGTAAAGCTTTAATCAGGATAAAACTGTATATTGAAAGCTAACAAAAAACAGTGACAGCATCTAAACACTTTGACACAAATACAAAATGAAATACCATTCATCAACGTCCTTTAAAAGCCACGATTGCAGAGGTTCTGCTTGACCCTCTTCATCTGGGTCTGATTCGGGCTCAATTTGATATGGCAATGTAGACGCCATTATTTACATTTCCACTGAAGCACATGTAACAACTAATGGTAAGGGGCGTGGCATTTCCGGACGCTTCAGCGAATCACAATCCACTGGGCCAGCTAACCTGAGAACATTGCGTATTTTGGAGGGAGTGGCATCATAGAACCAGGAAGTCAAACGAGCCTTTCGAATGACAGTGGAAACAGAGGTGTAGAATAAAAGGTAAAATATATGAAAAATACGGCTTTAAAAAACCCCCCCAAAAAAAACAAAGCATTAAGACATGTTAAACTGCGCCCCAAAAACACAATCAAGCCTAGAAAAAACCACTGAACCACCCCTTTAAACTCAAATGCAGATAAACACCACACTCTGAGAGTTCAGTTCACCATTTAATTTGATAAAACAAAACTATTGTCATATCATATACATACAGAAACTCAAAGGTCTTCACTACAACCTGTCAAAATAGAAGTTAGGTTTAACTTGAAGAAATTGTGACAGAAACACTATTGTGTACAGTAGAATGTATTTCTCAAAGTAATAATAATAATCAAATTATTAAATTGTTAATGTTTTTTGCTTTCATTAGATTACCACCTTTTTTGATAATAAATTTGTATCAAATCATAAATCTAGAAGAAGAAAAACAACAACAAAATTATGAAAAAAGAAAAAAAACATCATAGGGTCCTATTATTTAAAAAACAAATTAATAAATTATTAAATTGTTAATGTTTTATGAATTCAATTGATTAGACATGATATTTTATTAAAAATTCTATTAAACCATTAAAACAGAATCAAGAAAATGCTAAACTGAAAACATGAAATATGGAAAAAAAAAATACACAGAATTTGGGAAAAAATAAAATGGATTTCACAGAGCCCTAAAAATGTATTTTTTCTTTTTGTTACACTTTTAATAAATTATTATATTGTATATTTTTTGTGATTTTAATTAATTAGACATGTTTTGTTTTTTTAATTACTAACATTTAATTTAAACATTAAAACAGATTACAGAAAAAAAAAAAATAAATTTGGGAATAAATCAAATTTCACAAGGCCCTATTCTACCTTTGTTTTATTTCTTTAATGAGGCGGCAATTCTAATATTAACACCCATCACACCTCAGCACATAACTCTAAGAGACGCCTTCCACACACAATTACACCACATAAAGGATTTCATTACCTCTGGTGAGATGAGTATCCGTGCTGGCTGTATTTCATAAATGCAAATATGGCAGCTCAAAGGCAGAGCTCGTTTTCTTTAAAAGTGGTCATTAAATGACAGTTCAATTAAGAAAGAGGCTGGCTAAGACAGCGCAGCAGCTGGATAGAAATGTCCCCACGCTTTAAATCAGTCATTCCACTTTGCTGGCTGCGAGCTTCAGGTTCAGAAGGTTACCAGAAGTGTGACCTCACTCACCATGTTTCAGTACAGGGTGGGAAAGAGAGCCACGGGGTACGAGGAGCTGCTAAATGAGTTTCTCTATCAGGCAAACAGAGGGGAGGATAGGAGATAAAGGCGGGAAGAGCAGGCCAAAGCTTGTCACTGAACACTGTCAAAGAATGCAGACAAATAGAGAGGGAAAGATGACATTGACATTGTCAAATGAATTACCAATACTAAAATGAGTATCTATTTACTAAAATAACTGGAAATAAAAAATAGTACATTTAAAAAAAATTATTTGGTAACGTTAGGGCTGTGACATTCGGCATGACAACCGCGTCAACTGGCAACTTCACCACCGCGGCCGTGGAGTGTCACCAGCGGTAGTGTGACGTGCGTATATATATATTATATATATAAAATCTCAAAGGTCGCGTTACAGGCGCGAAACACTTCTGATTGGAATCTGGTGGACAGCCTTATTATTTATTATACCAGGCTGTCTTAAGACTAGTAGACTGATTTTGTTAAACATCTCATCTGAATTTGATTGATAGATAAAGATACAGATTAAGTTATTTAACAAATTATGTGTTAAAAAACCCTATTTACCCCTTTGTGCCTGAAATGCCAGCTGCGTTTAACAGTAGCACATTATCATCCAGGTCAGATACCAGAATTTGCAATGGTTTTATCACCACCACAACTCATAACCCAGCATGACAAGCAAATACTAAATGCGGAAGAATAAATGGCACTGCATTGAGAACAGATATCAGAACAACTGCCACATTCTTCAAAACAGCACAGAAATGGAGAAATTAAGCACTGTGAATGATGACAATGATAATGTTTGCTCTACCATCTGCTGAGATTACAAAATCAACAACACCGTTTGAAAAAAAGCTTGTTTGTAGAAAATAAAATGTGACAAATTTATGTATATCAGCTTCTGATTTATTCGTACATCTACTAATTAAACACTGCATTGCTAACATCATTTATTGTTTCTACGAATCATGACAGAATCATGGTTATCATGTTGGAGGACGCTGTTAAAGGTCGCCGTCCATCTCTTTTCCCTCTCTCCTCTAGAGAACCGAGGACGTCTCTGTCCCGGCAACGCGGTGATAGATGACACTCATTTCGCTAATCGGAGCCCCACCCCCTGTAATATCCACACAGCTTAGCCCACCTCCTTCATAATCAAGGCTGTTAAGAAGAACGATGGCTCTGCCGCGGGAAAGCAGATCAATCCTCACGGCTCAGCGTTCACTCAGACGCCGGAAAGCTGCTTGGTAATGATCAATCTTACCCCGCTCAATGTCAGCTTACGCTCACTTACACAGACACACAGGAGAAGCCTTTTAACCAAGAAGAGACAATTAGCCGGGTTATAAACATTTCTCACCACAAGCAGAAAAACAGTCATACTCCAATTCAGACCTGCAAAGAGAATCTGTCTTGTATCCGGCAGCCATGACGTCTAGTGTACAATGTCCAAGAACAGAAGGAAGGCCACTCTCTGACCTTGAATTGATCTATCCTCAGCCAAGATGTGTTCCCATAGTCCATAGCACTTAGCACTCTGAGCCCTGCTCTCTAGGGACTGAAAGCATTTAATACGACTAATACATCCGCTAGGCAAACATCCAGCTAACATTCTCTTAACCCAACTAAACATCTCTCACACGCAAAGCAGTTGTCAAATATCTTCCTAAAATATATTCACTGCATTTTTTTAAATAAAGCTTCTAAAAAGGTGATTTTTGTCTTAGTGTGAAGAACATTTTCCCACTATAATAAACCTTTTGTCCAATGTAAATGTTCCAAACATATTAAAGGTTCTTCATGGAACTATAGATGCCACTAAAGAACCTCAAATAAATTAAAATGAATGGAAGATTTAAGTTCTATTATAATAATGGTGAAGGACTAGTTTAAAAGAAGCCAGATTTTTAGTAATTGACTAATCAGACCTGTGCTTTGGATTTTAATTATGCTTTGTATTGGGACATTAAAGACAAAATTGCTCTGTTTGCTGTGGAGTCAAGAAATATGTAAACATGATTAAAACTTGAATTGAGCCAAAAGTACAGAATGTCACATTTTATTATTGGCTGTTTCAACACATACATGTTTTACCAACTAAGAAGAACAGCACTTTTGTTTCATCCATCTAATGTGAGCATAAGTATTAGGACAATTTAACTTAAAGCAAACGTGCAAGTTTAAAAGCTAGTATTAGTTGCAAATCCCTTGCATGCATTCACAGCAGCGAGTCTGCGACCCATAGACCCATCACCAGACTCTTGGATTCATCCTTTGAAATGCTTTTCCAAGCCTTTAATGCAGCCATTTTCAACTGTTGTTTGTTTTGGAGATTTTCTGCCTTTAGTCTACTCTTCAGCTGGTGAAATGCATGTTCAGTAGGTTTTAAATCTGGAGATTGGTTTGGCCAATCTACCTTCCTTTTCTTTCCCCTCAACTCCTTGACTGAGTTGGCAGAGTATTTTGGATCACTGTCCTTCCAATATGAAACACTTCCCAGTGAGTCTGGTGGCATTTTCTTGAACATTGGTAGCCAAGATTGTTTTGTACACTTCTGAATTCATTCTGTTGCCGCCACAGTTCATTAAGTCATCAATAAAGATGAGTGAGCCTGTTCCAGAGGCAGCCATGCATGCCCATGCCATGACACTACTTCCTCCATGCTTTACCGATGAAGTTGTATGCAGTGGATCATTTGCAGTTCCCTTTTTCTTCTCCACACTTTTGCGTTCCCATCACTTTGATCAAGGTTAATCTTTGTCTCGTCTGTCCATAAAACTCTGTTCCATCTTGCTGTGTAGCCTCTGTAATTCTGCTGTTGAAGTCTACTGCGAACAGTAGATTGTGAGACCATCACCCCAACTTTCTAGAAGTTGTTGGTGATTTTACTGAGACTTATTTTAGGGTTCTTTTTCACAGCTTTTATGATTTGTCTGTCATCAACTGCTATTGTTCTCAGCTGACCAGGTCGATGTCGGTTGCTTAACTCTCCGGTGATTTCTTCCTTTTTTCAGTATATCCCAAACTGTTGATTTGGCTATGCCCAATGTTTGTGCTATAGCTCTAACCAAGTTCCTCTTTTCTTTAGCATCCAAATTGCTTGCTTTTCTCTCAAAGTCAGCTCCCTCATCTTCATCATGGCTTATGTGTGTTGTCACCAAACACAAGACTCAGAATGCAGAAGCAATGTAATATGAATGATACTACCTTTAATGTGTGAACAATTAATGCAACAGGACACAACTGATCATTTAGAAACACCTGTGAGCCAATTGTCCCAATATTTATCACATTAGATAGAGGGATGCAACTCTTCTTATTTGGTAAAACATGTACAGTATGTACTTTTGCCTCATATTTTAATCAGAGAAATTTTGTCTTACTGTCCCAATAGGGCATGTAATTGCAGAATGTTTTCTTTGATGGGTTTAGGGGTAGTGGTAGGGGGATAGAATATAAAGTTTGTACAGTATAAAAACCATTACGCCTATGGAATGTCCTCACTAAGATAGCAAAACAAACCTGTGTGTTTGTGTACATTTCTTTTAGAGAGGCAACTAGGCACCAGAGATGCTGCTATAATCTCTATGTACTATGCATACTTTGTAGTTGTTTATTTTTTGTGTGTTGAAATCATGCTTTTTGTACTGCTAAATAAATGAAAGCCAAAGTCAAGTCATTCTCTTAAATGTCTTAATTGTTTGTACTAGAAAGCGATAAGATGACAACAAATGGTGAACAAATGGAAAACTTTCCTTCAGTTTCCCTGGGAGAAAAGAAAGAAAGAATAAGAACAAGGAGAAAGAGAAAGAGAACACAAGAGAATGCAAGAAAGAGGATGTTATAGATGTAGCCTTACTTTTCCAAAATCCAGCTGGCCTGGCCTTCCCCCTCAAGTGGGAATTTTGAGTGAGAATTAAAGAAAGGGTTCTGTTCAGCTGAATCAGCACTCTATATAGACTCTCTCGAGCTCTTTACACAGCATAAAACACTGGGAAGAGTGGAAAAGAGGGAGCACAGGGAAAAAGAGAGGGAAAAAAAGAAGGCCCACCAGATTGTTCAGTACAGAGGTTAAGAATGAATCTACCAGTCATCTATTTTACGCTTTCCTGACCTCTTTTGGATTCCTGTCATGTCTGTAGCAACAGTGGACTGCCTCATTCATCTCCCTTCAGCAAACATCTCTGGCACTAATACAGCTGCATTCAGAACCGTCCAAACAGGCTCAAGAATTAAGCTAATGTGGTGGAGTTTGGAGAAGGGGACCAAGTAAATTTGGCCCAGTATGAAAGAGTTAAAAACTTTAAAAGGCAAGGACGTGTGTTTTCCCATTGCTGGTGTTAATGATTAGTCTGAACCAGCAGTAAACTCAGTGCACACCTCCCAGCGAATGAACATTCACACACACCGACCGGGCTGTTCTGATCTCACTAACATGAGAAATTACATCATACAACAGTGAGAAATGGACAAGAGACTTAAAATAGAAAGTGGCGAGAAGGAATCAAGTTTGACAGCGACATGGCGAGACAGGTCTCAAACCGGTTATTTGTGAAAATGAGAGACTAGGAAGATGATGAAACGGCAGTAGACTTTCAACAGTAGTTATGCTAAAGGATGACTTTACTTGAGATATTTTACACATGGACAAAGCAACTACTTCAGTCTGCTCCCTGATGCATTCAAATATCTCTAAATATGAAAGCTATCTCAGGCTGGGCTGTGTAGTTGTAACCATCTCTTAGCTCTGTATCATGCTTGAAGGAAAATTTGGTCTCTATTTGCACTTTGAATATTGAGAGAGTCCTTTGATTATGGTTGCACTTATTGTTTCTAAGAGAAAATAGTGTTATTCATTTTTATTCATACTGTTTTAATTTCTATGATCAGTTTGTGGAAAGGAGTTCAGTTAGGAGGTCAAAAGATGTAGAAGCTCATAAATCAGTACAGTTCTAAGGTCTGAAAGAGACTCATGAAATCATGCAGGAGAGAAGCCAGTTGAGTTTGTGCTTGAGTATTATTGTCTTTTACTGCATACTAATTCAGAAAGCAGAACTGAAACAATATTCATTACTAGATGATTAGTTAAAACATTTCAAATGCACCTGCAGACTATTTCGTCATTAAGGATTTCTTAAAAAAACTGTGTAAAAATCTCATCTCATCTCGTTCTCGTGAACTCAATCTCGTGTCTCGTCTCGTGAGCCAACTGTCTTGTCACACCCCTACCAGTAACAGTTTGTAGGTTTGTACGCAGACCCTACAAAAACATACAAATTCAAATGAATTCACAACCAATTCTACAAAACGTAAAACAGTCACAANTACTGTTTTAATTTCTATGATCAGTTTGTGGAAAGGAGTTCAGTTAGGAGGTCAAAAGATGTAGAAGCTCATAAATCAGTACAGTTCTAAGGTCTGAAAGAGACTCATGAAATCATGCAGGAGAGAAGCCAGTTGAGTTTGTGCTTGAGTATTATTGTCTTTTACTGCATACTAATTCAGAAAGCAGAACTGAAACAATATTCATTACTAGATGATTAGTTAAAACATTTCAAATGCACCTGCAGACTATTTCGTCATTAAGGATTTCTTTAAAAAACTGTGTAAAAATCTTGACCACTTGTCCATAAAACTCTGTTCCATCTTGCTGTGTAGCCTCTTGACCACTTGTCCATGAATTAGTGGTCAAAAATTTTGACCACTAATTCAATTCAATTGTATTTATAAAGCACATTTAAAATCAGCCTGAGCTGGCCAAAGTGCTGTACATAGAGTTAAAAAGAAAAGGAAAAAGAAGAACATAAATAAAAGCACAGGAAAAAAAGATGTGTTTTTAACATAGATTTAAATTCGGCAAATGCAGAAGCAGTTCTGACTGGTAATGGCAAGCTATTCCACAGCTTAGGGCCCGCTACTGTGAAAGCTCGGTCTCCCCTGCGTTGCAGACGAGATTGTGGTACCAGCTAAAGATGACCATTTTGGGATCTAAGTGATCTGGAAGGATTGTACATAATCAAATCAGATAGATTTTTGGGAGCTAAATTATTGAGAGCTTTGTAAACGATTTAGTTCTGTTACAAGTTGATCACATTTGTTGTTTCAGCTGATATCCAAAGCAAATAAAAAGCATAAAGTCCAAACTCCAGTACAGTGGGCTGTGTTTGCATTGACGCATGCTGTAATGTCTCTGATGAGGTTAGCGGTTGCTCCTCTTCAGTAAGCAATAAAAGAAAATTAATGACTGTTTGACTGCTTGGTGACGTCATCCATGAGGCTTTCACGCAAAAGCTTATGGCTAATGATGAACAGATTTCCACTGAGGTCCCACTCTCCTTACAAACATTTTATCACAATGGAAAAACAAAATTTCAGTGACTGACTGAACCACATTACTGAGCAAAACCTTTAGAAAAAGCTACAGCACATGACTTTCAGCATGTTCCAAGATGACGTGATTGCATGCTACACTTTTCTTACAAATAGCAACCTTGTTTGTGTCACAACCAAATCAGGACTGTTTCTGTCATCACTTTGCATAATGACAATGATCTGAATTAAGACTCTGAGTGCAGTAAAAAAGCATGGAAATCTAGTTTGTCTTTGATGTCATTCCTCTACATTATTCCAGCAATGCTTTTTTCCACAAATGAATTCAGCATTGTTCAGCAAACAATCTTTCCATTGTTCAACATGCGTCTCAGACCTCTGAGTAATAATCTAAAGAACCCGCTGATCCTGAAATGACCCCTGAACCCTGACATATAAAGAGAAAACCCACACAAATATGCACCAGTCATAAAAACATCTCGACTTTCATTTGAATACTTTTGAAGTTGAAAACCATCATCTAATTTATTCAAATCTATGAATAAATATTATGCATTCTAGGCATGTGCAAAATTACCTAAAGAAGTGGATTATCAACTGGTTTGGATGTGGAATCCACATTTTCTCATGGTCATTAAGTCGCGACCCAAATTTTTAGGAATCCAAATAAAGCAAATTTATTTCTCAAAAATCGTAGACACACACGCAAGTACCATCCCACTTCACTTAACATATACATAAATTGTAAGAATATCACTAATACGGATGAATAAACAGTATTTGAAGGTAAGGCTATTAAATAGCAGTCCCAGACTTGTTTATCTCATCTGACCGCAGATACTGAATTGGGCAACACGTTTTTTCCTCAGAGCTTTAACGCATGTCTTTCAAAATAAAAGTCTCCCATCAGAAAGAAATTTGGAATTTCATTTTTTGTTGTGGTTGATTCTTTGACTGCACACTCGCAATCCACTCATATCGGTCATACGACCCACTTTTGGGTCGCAACTCACCAGTTAAAAAACACTGACGTAAAGAAACTCAACAATATGGCTGGTTTTGAGTTCACCTGACCTAGATGAGACACGTTTCTTATGAGTGTTTATCAGGGGAGGAACAGAATGCAGTATGTCTTGACACGTTTTTAACAGTCAAATAATTTTTAAGTTGACATGCATCAAAAAACAATGCTAATCAAGGCCACAACTCCAAAAAATCTAAAACTAATCACCTTTACAAATCGACTAGTCGTTTTTTGGATAACATGTTGAGCAACTTGACCCATCCCTTATGCATTTATTTCAAAAAATGTTCACCAGACTAATATAATGACACCAATTCTGTGCTTGTATGACCACGAAGAAAATGTAGGACTATAAAACAAAAACATATAAAGGTCCCATGAAACTGATTAATAAAGGTGGGGTCAGATTAGCAAAATTTCTCTAGCAAAAAAGCTCCATGTCTACTGTTAACAGTGTGTACACAGAAGCCACTTTCAAACCAAGCAGCTTTCTGTTGGTCAACACGGCAAATTAGCGTGAAATCTGTGCGGGGAAATCTTTCGCCCTCACTTGAAATTCCAGATTGTGTGATTTATAATGCCTGGAAATTGTCCATGAAAATTTACCAAACAACAGTAAATGTGACCACACCTTAAGAGAGAAATTTGTCAAGGTTAAGATAACAATTAAACATCAGTCACTTGTTTCCTGGGATACACATGAACACTGCCATTTCTTACGCCGCACAGGAATGTGGGTAACCTCCATCTATGTCATAGGTCTGACAGCTCTCACGCTCATCTAGCCAGGACAGATTACCGTGCAACACGGATCTCCTTTCCCGCGCTAAGCATTCTCACTCAGCTTTTTTCTTTCTTTCTCCTCTCCTTCCTAAGAGTATGGGCTATTGTTTGCAGGTTTCCATGGTTGCAGTGGCCAAACCCTCTCTGTGGCCAGGGACAGACAGGTGGATGGGTGTCTGGAGCTGAACAGAGAGAGAAGACTGAGCCCACACAAACTGAAACAAAAGCGTTTGCCATGCCCAGCACACCAGAGATGCACTGAACAGGTGGTCCTGAATGGCAAATCGCATAGTTTGGAGTGCTTTTCCAAAATGCTTGCTCGCTCTCCAAAAATCAGGAATACAGTTAATCATTTATTTTCTTATCAGTGCTGTGAAAAACACAGTGGAACACAGCACTGATATGCTTATAAACAGTAATTTGGTAATTTCAAATGACAGTTATGGCATGATATATCAGTTCATTTTGCTGGAAATTCAATGAAAAAAAAAAAAAAGCTACCATTCAAAAGTTTGTCATCATCAGTTGAATTATTTGAATATTTTTGAAAGAAGTACCTTATGCTCACCAAGGCTGCATTTATTTCAACAAAAGTGCAGTAAAATTACCATTAATTACAATATTATTAGAATTTAAAATAACACTTTCCTATTTTATTTTATACGTAATTTTCCAGTAATGGCAAAGCTGAATTTTCAGCCTCATTACTCCAGTCTTCAGTGTCACATGACCCTCCAGAAATCATATGATCTAATATGCTGATTTCATGCATTTCTTATCAAGTTGTGTTGCTTAATATTTTTGTGGAAACGGTAACCATTTTTTCCCAAGATAAAAGTGAAGTGAAGTGACATGTGGCCAAGTATGGTGACCCATACTCGGAATTTGTGCTCTGCATTTAACCCATCCAAGTGCACACACACACAGCAGTGAACACACACACCGTGAACACACACCCGGAGCAGTGGGTTCAGATTCTTCGTTAAATAGAAAGTTAAAAAGAACACCATTTATTTGAAATCTTTTGTAACATTATAAAATGTCCATATTAAATGTCCATAATTTTGAACATGAATAGTGTATATATGATACCATACTTTAAAACAAGACAACAAGATGACACTCACTTTCCCTTATTCTTCTTCTTGCCTCTTGGTTTTGCTCTTCTGGGATTCCTGCACTTCCTTCAAACGACTCATAATTCCCTCTCATGCTGCTTGTTTGGTTCGTTGCTCCTCAGAGTGAGGTTATTTCTTTTCTTTTCCTGTTTGTGAGCTCAACAATATTCCCACTACATGCACTAACAAACCGGAAAGAAGTGATACACTGAGAATAAAAGCTTTGAAGTGTTACCCACTCATGATGTCTGTCTTCTCCCTATAGAAACAATGTTGTATGGTTTATTCATAGAAAATGTCACAGTGAGGTCAAAGCCAACATTTGTGGGAACACTTGCTCTTCGGTATGTTATCTCTTTCAGCTCTTCTATTGGGGTCACATATCACATAACAGGCAGGATATTGTCAAAGGTCTACAAGCCCATCCTGTTCTACAACCCAGCGCTGACATGCACTGCAACTGATTCCTTATCTGTTACAATTAAACACTGCATAGTTCGGAAAACAGCCCACAAATGTGCAACTTCAACCGATCTAGAAAACCAACTGCACTCAAGCTACATTAAACATCCTTTTTCAGAAGAGCATTTGGTATGTATTGCAAATTCAGCTCAGAGATTCTTCCCTCCCTGTGGTGTTTATTTTCTCAGTAGTTTAAAGTCGCTAATCAAATCATCCTGATGCATCGCCCCAGGGTGTTTTCCATGTGAATCTGAATGGAATCCATCAGTCTGAGTACAACTGTTGCCTTCGACAAAGATGAGGTTGAACACAGACATTTCACAAAGGTTAAGAAACAACATGCTGCCTTTAAAAAAAAAAAATCTGTTTTACATACAAAGCTAAGGGCGCCTACACACTAGTTTACACTGCATCAAAGAATGATAAGAATCCATTGATTTCAAAGGGGATGGTGTGTTACAATGACATTGAGGAAGAACAAAAGTTTGCAACCAAACGTTGAGGAAATTTTTACTTTGCTGCAACATTTATTGACATAAGCATACATTAACCACTAAGAGGCAGATACAACTTTACAGGGGTTATGACATGAGAAATCAAATTTGACATAAGAGGTATTTGTACATCCTTCAAGTTAGCTTAAAATGTCGTCGTCATTATAAATAAAGCATTTATTTAAAGGGTTAGTTCATCCAAAAATGTCGTTCACCAAAAATTGTTCACCCTCATGTCGTTCCACACCCGCAAGATCTTCGTTCATCTTCGGAACACAAATTAAGATATTTTTGATGAAATTCGAGAGGTATATGACTCGTCCATAGACAGCAATATAATAGACAGCAATATAATCAACACTTTCAAGGTCCAGAAAGGTACTAAAGACATCATTAAAACCACGTGACTGCAGTGGTTTAACCTTAATTTTATGAAACGACAAGAATAATTTTTGTGCGCAAAAACAAAAATAACTTTATTCAACAATATCTTCTCTTCTGTGTCATTCTCAAATGTTGATAACGTCCAGCGCTTCAAGGTTCTACGTCAGAACGCAGACTAATTATTCACGTGTACAGCGTCAGCCAATACTGATCTGGCATTCGGACGTAAACACGGAAGCCTTCACTGTGCTTACTGCATCACCTGCATAAGGATAATGACAGGGAAGAGAAGAGATTGTTGAATATAATCATTATTTTTGCGCACAAAATATTCTCGTCGCTTCATGAAATTTAAGTTGAACCACTGTAGTCACGTTGACTGTTTTAACGATGTCTTTAGTACCTTTCTGGAGCTTGAAAGTGTTGATTATATTGCTGTCTATGGACGAGTCATATACCTCGCGGATTTCATCAAAAATATTTTAATTTGTGTTCCGAAGATGAATGAAGGTCTTACGGGTGTGGAATGACATTAGGGTGAGTAATTAATAACAGAATTTTCATTTTTGGGTAAATCAAGATCCAATAAAAGGCTTGTTTGATATTGCGGGATCTGTGATGTCACACTAGCAAATACATTTGCATATGACTGCCTCCAGAGCAAGACATCAACGAACAGATATACATCACTCCACAGGCCCCGCCCACTGGTGTTCAGCTGCTTAACGGCTGATATTTGCCTACACTGGATATAAGTGTCACTTCGTGTCAAAAGCAAAATAGAGCTCATTATAATCACTGACGCTGTCTACACTGGATACAGTATATAGATGCGCGTTCAGTTTCTGACATACTCTACACACTTGAGTCTGCTGACAACAGGACAAATGGAAGAGTGAAAGAACGTTCGCTTTGATGCGTCCATTTTAAATGGCTTGTTTGCATCTCTGTACAGACTTCAGAAGGATCCTTGTTGGAAACATGTGGATGGTTTATTTTAATGGAATCTCAGATCAGATAATATGTTTGTTCGGAGCATTTTGTTCTGTAATTGAGGCACAGTGTAATGGAGAGTTCGCAAAGAAACTTTTGTTTACAGATGAAGCAGTCATCTGTAATGGATCTAACAGCAGCTGCATCACAAACCGCGAGTAAACGATTTAATAATGCTTTGTCTGGTTTTTTATATATACAGGTCCTTCTCAAAAAATTAGCATATTGTGATAAAGTTCATTATTTTCCATAATGTAATGATAAAAATTAAACTTTCATATATTTTAGATTCATTGCACACCAACTGAAATATTTCAGGTCTTTTATTGTTTTAATACTGATGATTTTGGCATACAGCTCATGAAAACCCTAAATTCCTATCTCAAAAAATTAGCATATTTCATCCGACCAATAAAAGAAAAGTGTTTTTAATACAAAAAAAGTAAACCTTCAAATAATTATGTTCAGTTATGCACTCAATACTTGGTCGGGAATCCTTTTGCAGAAATGACTGCTTCAATGCGGCGTGGCATGGAGGCAATCAGCCTGTGGCACTGCTGAGGTGTTATGGAGGCCCAGGATGCTTCGATAGCGGCCTTAAGCTCATCCAGAGTGTTGGGTCTTGCGTCTCTCAACTTTCTCTTCACAATATCCCACAGATTCTCTATGGGGTTCAGGTCAGGAGAGTTGGCAGGCCAATTGAGCACAGTAATACCATGGTCAGTAAACCATTTACCAGTGGTTTTGGCACTGTGAGCAGGTGCCAGGTCGTGTGGAAAAACGAAATCTTCATCTCCATAAAGCTTTTCAGCAGATGGAAGCATGAAGTGCTCCAAAATCTCCTGATAGCTAGCTGCATTGACCCTGCCCTTGATAAAACACAGTGGACCAACACCAGCAGCTGACATGGCACCCCAGACCATCACTGACTGTGGG
>RJVU01016178.1:441967-541779 GCA_003731715.1 Anabarilius grahami | reverse complement strand
AGTAAGGAATAGCTTGGCTTTAGAAAAATTATGCTTTTTATCATTTTCGAAGCTAAACAAAACAGCCCCTGTAAAAACTACTCAACTAAAATTATGTATAAATTGTCACTGTCAACTATTCATGTTTGCCATACAGAGCACTACATTTTAAGATCACAAGCATTTGATGTTACAGAAGTGCCATTTTTAGTAAATTAGTACGACTTTCCCTCCTCCGGCTGAATATGGAAAAATGATGGGGCTTTTAGGGCAAAGGGCAAAGGTTAATGGTTTCGCCAAGCTGATGCTTGAAGGTCAGCGCATTGGCAGTGCATCTAGCGCAGTGTCAGAGAAAAGGTTAAGTCACAGATTCTGGCACGGGACTACCGCATCCCACAATGCAACAGTGCATTTGTGTCACTCTGGCCCTTCCATGCTGCCTGACGGGGGACGAGCTTAAGGGGGTGGTGGGTCATTACGTAACCCCTATCTGTTATCGTGACAGAGCAGGCCGTTCTGGAGAGCGAGGTTAGGGTCCAGAGGAAAGACAGGAAGTTTTTTGCTTAGAGCAGATCGTGTTCTGGGCTCCTGAAGGGCAGAGCCTGGCAGCGTGTCCATGCACAGCATATGTCATGCCAAGTCAAAACAGCACTTACGGCTGAGACAGCAAAAAAAAAAACACATCCTGCACCTCCCTCTACCTCCACCTATCCATCTACCTTTCCATCCATCACTCAAAAACCAGAACAGGGCCACAAACTAAAATTATTGACTAGGGAGCCACCAGCTTCTACAACGCAACACTTTTTTATCTGCCAACAGGGCTTGACATTAACTTTTTTGCTCACCAGCCACTGTGGCTAGTGGTTTTCCAAAGTTACTAGCCACTCAGTATTTTCACTGGCCACAATTTTGACATTGATACCATGGTGAAAAAAAAACTGAAATACGCTAATAAAAAGATTACAATGGAAAAATGTATATATTATATAAAATTCAACCCACCAAAGTGGCTAGTAGGAGTGATTGCTTTCCACGCCACTGCTGAAATCCACCCGCATTTGACGGGTTTTAAGGTCAAGCCCTGTCTGCCAGTATAATCTCTCGATAAAGTTGACTGTTCGCAAGTGCTTCAGTGCAAAGCTTCTTATTCAACCCTTTAATAACAGTCACTGCTGCTGCGATGAATGAACAATTCAATTCAAGATACAGAATACAACAATTGAAATTTTATAAGCAACAAACAATTTTTCTAGGTTCTACTAATGTTAGTAGGGGTGGAACAATGCAACAACATAATCAATGATGTTGATTACACAAATAGGTTGATTTATGTGGAATGTGTTGATGCATCACACAGTTTATGTTCATCCCCAATGATGGCAGCTTTGGATCCCAGGCATGCTGAAAATTAGGTTTTATCCCAAAAAATATCAAACTTTTGTGCTTAACAACAGAATTTAGTTTTTTTTATAAGCATGACAACTGAATTCTATAACTTAACCGAAACCTGAAAATGTTTTAGAACTCACAACTGCATTCTCAGCAACCCCATGATGTTAAAAAGCTAAAAGATTAATAGCAGAAGTCATGGTTATTGTTTATTGGTAAGTTAACCAAAGGATTAATTGACTAATCAAAAATAATTAAAAGATTTTCCAAAAAGATAGACTTAGAGGAAAATCAATAGATTAATTGATTGAAAAAATAATCAGCCTTAATTATTATGTATAATATGTCTTGCTTTATTTTCTAAAGCAAACATACCGGGAAAATGACTCATGGTACAGACAGTTGTGAACTCAGTAGCTCTGAATGTTTTATAAGAGTCAATTGTTTGCAAATCAAATGACTTGCACTGTGTTCATTGAACATGAAAGATGCAGAATTATTGGTGAAGGAAACATGGATACACACAAGTGTAACTAAACTTTTAGCACAACCTCTGAAAATGTTTCCCCAACAGTCACCATGGTGGGGGATGCAGCAATATTACATTTCTGGACTTAAATATACAGGATGACAATTACTTGTTTTGGTTGATAACTGATGAATACTATTTTGTCTAAAATTAAAAATAAAACCCTAAACTAAACTCAAACATTTTAAATGCTACAAGTAAACTTGATGATATACATCATAAGATATATAAAGTACAGTATGAATAATGGACATTCATTTTGAGATTTGCTTACATTTAACAGTATTATTAAATTAATAGTGTTTAAAAGATTAACTTTACATGTGATAAGACGACAGTAAAAGATCATCTGAATGTAAAAATAGAAGAAATGATTGCGATAAATGAAATTTATATCCTATGGTACTACTGATATATCACACATCAGTAATCAATAGAGACAAATTGTTGTCACTGTCTTTTGGCGCTTATGCTACCATTTTCGTTGCAGTCTAGAGCCCGGCAGAGACATTCATCCAAACTCATCCCTCGCTATCTCAGTCTATCAATATGTACTACTGAGAGTCTGTCCTTGGCTTATGTTGGCTCTCCTTCTGGGTCTCAATTTCCATCTTTATCTTCCCGCAGATGATGTCATTGTAAAGCCATGCGCCAACTAAACAAGGGCTGGCAAGGGACAGGATTGTGGGATTTGGGAGCATGGAGCACTAATAAGTATTCACACATCCCTCTGTTCACTGCATGTCCTCTTCTGTTGACATCAACTCAGCACAGCAATGGCTTAGGCATTGAAACAGAACTTCAATTACACACTCATCTGGTTTGGCCCGAGAGGTTTTAGGGCAGAGAGGACACTCACTCTATGACTGTTCGCTGTGTCCCCCTCAAAATTTCCCACTTAGCTTGGGGGAGCATTGCAGCTGTCACAGGCCTCTATTCCCATTGCCTAATAAGCAAGTAATGCAAAAATCTCTATATAAAAAACCCTTTGCCAACCACATGTCTGTGATGGTTGAGGGAGTCTTTTTATTAGAAGCAGCACCCAATAATTACCATTCCACTTCACTGAGTACCGGCCCAAGCAATTAATGTGTCATCCAATTAGCCCACCAGGAGATCCGTAAAGAGCCCACCATTGTTAGCATGCAGATGGCTCAAACCCAGGTGACGCTCAACATTTGCAAGCTCAGTTAGCCTACAACTTAATGTATGCGTTTCAGTTTATTAACTTAACACAAAACACTCATTCAAGGTGCTTTCAATAAAGTTAGAACCATCTCTTCAGTTTTAAAACACTACAATTAGCACCCGAAAGTTTTTTGCCTCCGCACATAGTGAGTAAACTAGGAAATTTTACCAACCATGAAACTGTATTTTGCATTTTTATTTAAATAAATAAATATTTTAAAATGATTTTTGAAGAAATTATACTTTTATTCAACAATGATGGATCAAATTGAACAAAAGTGACAGTAAAGACATTTATAATGTTACAAATGATACAATTTTGAACTTTCTGTTCATCAGTGATTCATGAAAGAAATGTATCACCATGAAAATATCTTTTTAAAACAAGCCACGCAATATCGCGTTCATATCGCAGATGAATCGCCTTCGATAATGAACGCGATATTGCGTGGCTTTTCAGTGATCTACGGCTCTGTCTATTAAATGCCGCTCCATTTGAAAGCAGGTGATGGCGATTTAGCGGTAATCAGGGAACCGGCTTTACTGACGAAATGCGCGTGACAATCGCATGCGATTAATCGTGCAGCCCTAGTTTCCACTGTAGTTTATGCGCATGTCTTCTTATTGGATAAAAACTTTACCTGCCTCAATTAAGCGGATACGTTTTTTATGCACTTTTTTTCTTTGACATTGTCATCTAACATTTTTCTAATGTGATATCCCAAAATGTGCATAAAAATAGGTGGATGGAAACATGGCTACTTAAAAATTGAGTAATGACTGCTGAAAATTCAGCTTTGCCATTACGTAGTGTAGTGTATTGTAGTACTTTTTGACAATTTAATTGTTTTGCCCTTTTTTCCTTGTATGTGTCAAAAAGTTCAGCTCGCCGAGTCATAGCATCATATGCAAGCTAGTCTCAGTCTATTCTCAGTCTCTCTGTTTAAAGACATTCAATTCATTAGATGTTTTTTAGTTGATGGTTTGTATGTCTTTGATTTTAATCACTTGAGGATCAGACTATAAGCAATAATTGAGATCATTTTGACAGTTCCATGTAAAGTATGAATTATGTTGCACTTCCTAATAAAGTTACCTTCTATTTTATTTACCTGCCAAAGCATTTATTTGCATCCGCAGAGTGTTCATTTTGGACTCACTCTGACAACAGCATAATGCAAAAAGGCAAGAAAAAAAAAAAGAAAAAAAAAAAAGAGTAAAGAGCTGGGGAAATAATAACAGCACGCACTCACACTGCCAAATCCAGCACAGGAATGTGACACTCAACCAAATGGACAAACATGCTCTTGTACAGGAAATGGTTGGGTCAGAGTGCACATCATTTCCTCTGTCAACAGAGGGATGCATTTCAGAAATGGCTTACAGAATGTGATGGACAGCAATTGAAAAAAGGTTTGTGAAATGCAAAGAGGATTCTTTCCTGCAAACAAGTCTAATGATGCAGCCTGAAAATCAGTTCAGTTTCTTTGCTCAATCATATCGCAGTACAAAATATTTCACCTCCGGGAACCAAACTGGCTCTCCATCTGCTTCATGAAGTTTTCACTCAAAATAAACAAAAGGTCTCCAAATTATAGGATGAAATATTGGAATGTTCTTATAAACTCTTCTTAATTGGCAGTTTATAGAGTAAAACCTGGAACTTATGCAGTTTGATATTAATGGTACTGTTGTTTGTGATGATAGTACTGCAGCCTCAAGAAACTTGCATCATGGAATTATATGTAATTATATGTATGTATAATTAGATGTAATGTATATTTTGTACACAGATTGTATTGGAGACCACAATATCTTCCTCTTCAAATTGACAGATTTGTATCCTTTGGTACATTTATGGTGTGGACCTATCCTGATGTCAATAATTAAGAAAATCTTGCAGCTATGGACTTTATACATATGCATACTAGTGATGCACCAAAATATTTTTTTTTACCAGAACAAAACCGAAATTAAAAGGTTTTATTTAGCCAAAAAGAAAAACAGATAATAAAGTTTAATACTCATTAATTAAAATGTATTTATTAAATCAACACTCAAGTACAAACAGAGTTGTAAACAAACATTTAAAGGGGTGGGTGATTATGATTTCACTTTTTTTTTTTTACTTTAGTTAGTGTGTAATGTTGCTGTTTGAGCATAAACAACATCTGCAAAGTTACGATGCTCAAAGTTCAATGCAAAGGGAGATATTTTCTTTTAAAGAATTTGCAATTTAAGGACTACAACAAACGGCTGGTAGGGACTACAACGAGCTTCTTCACGAGTTAGTGACATCACTAACCCTAAAATTTACATAAACCCTGCCCCCGGGAACATGCAACAAAGGGGGCAAGGCGATGTTCGGCTGCTTTAGAGAAGAGGAAGAGTTGTTGTAGTAGAGTGTTGTTGCCATGCCGTCATTTTACGCCGGACTGCTTCACAAACGAGGTTCAATTCAACGCTGGATTTGCACAAAAGATTAATATGACGGCACATGCTAGTTGATGAGTTGAATCAACTCCACAGAACTACATAAATTTATTCACTAACCATTCAGAAATGTCCAGTTGCATTCTAAAAGTTTTAGCTTCTTCCTGAGTCTCTCCATCAGTGTCTGACTCCGGTATGAACAATGTAAGGCTGAACACCGTTACTGACAATCATTGTTTTAGGTTTGTAAGATTCTTCAGCTTTGTCGTTGTTGAGCAACCGAAGCGCAAGCTGATAAAGCTCCGCCCTCTTTTGGAAAGTGAGCCAGGAGCAACTGCTCATTTGCATTTAAAGGGACACACAAAAACGGCGTATTTTTGCTCACACCCAAATAGGGGCAAATTTGACAAGCTATAATAAATGATCTGTGGGGTATTTTGAGGGTGAAACTTCACAGACACATTCTGGGGACACCACAGACTTATCTTGTAAAAAGGTGATTACATGTGACATGATAGGAATTTCAGTAAGTTCTACTGCATCTTTCAATATACCTTCTGATGTTCATTCATGTTCATTTCATGCTGTAACTAGTAGTAAAGCGGAAGAGATGATCAGTTCATGTGCGCTCCACGCTGCCGCTTCGCTTGAACTGAGGAGCTACAGCAATCTGTCACGCTACATTAAAGGGTTAGTTCACCCAAAAATGAAAATTATGTCATTAATGACTCACCCTCATGTCGTTCCAAACCCGTAAGACCTCCGTTCATCTTCGGAACACAGTTTAAGATATTTTAGATTTAGTCCGAGAGCTTTCTGTCCCTCCATTGAAAGTGTATGTACGGTGCACTGTCCATGTCCAGAAAGGTAATAAAAACATCATCAAAGTAGTCCTTTCTGTCTTATTGGTGCATTACCGCCCCCTTCTGCTCCGGACAGTGACGCGATTAGGACATCCGCGACATGCACACCTACGCACCATTTTTAAAAATATTGCAATACCAAAATACAAACAATGTAGAATAGCTTGANTAGTCCGAGAGCTTTCTGTCCCTCCATTGAAAGTGTATGTACGGTGCACTGTCCATTAGGGCTGGGCGATATATCGCATGCGATTGTCACGCGCATTTCGTCAGTAAAGCCGGTTCCCTGATTACCGCTAAATCGCCATCACCTGCTTTCAAATGGAGCGGCATTTAATAGACAGAGCCGTAGATCACTGACAAGCCACGCAATATCGCGTTCATTATCGAAGGCGATTCATCTGGGATATGAACGCGATATTGCGTGGCTTGTCAGTGATCTACGGCTCTGTCTATTAAATGCCGCTCCATTTGAAAGCAGGTGATGGCGATTTAGCGGTAATCAGGGAACCGGCTTTACTGAGGAAATGCGCGTGACAATCGCATGCGATATATCGCCCAGCCCTAATGGACAGTGCACCGTACATACACTTTCAATGGAGGGACAGAAAGCTCTCGGACTAAATCTAAAATATCTTAAACTGTGTTCCGAAGATGAACGGAGGTCTTACGGGTTTGGAACGACATGAGGGTGAGTCATTATGACATAATTTTCATTTTTGGGTGAACTAACCCTTAAAGACTGCCAAAATAGTATTTATTGTTTGAATTTTGTAGTAAAATTGACAGAATTTGAAAGCTGAGGCTTTGTTTCATATCAGAAGTAACAAAGCAAAAAAAAAAAAAAAAAAAANAAAAAAAAAAAAAAAAAAATTATTGTGATTTATTGGATGGGAGATTTGATGGGAAATTAGATTTGATCTAATTTGTTCATTCATCAAATGAAAAAGCATAGACTAAAAGATTGACTCTACGGCGCCCGTTCACGGAAGTCTATGAAGTTTAGAGGAGATTCGCTGGCAGAAGGCTTGTCCACTCCTGACAGCAAAATGGAAATATTTGTATGACTTTCTAACATTTACAGATGGAGAATATACCTGTGAAATGTAAGTTATGTGCTGAGGAAAACACCACATCACAAACGTATTAAACAGCGCAAGTATCCGTCAGCACACGTATCTGTCAGACTCAGAGCATCTGACAAGGCAAGCCGCTGTAAACTATATGTGTTAACTATATCTTCATCTTATGAGTTAGGCTGTTTTTAAAGCCCTTAATATTAAGGGTGTCTCATGTTTTGGACAAACTGTATTATGAATTTACCCGCAGCAGCACTCTGCGACATCCACCGCTATGTTTCAGAAGCGCTCGTATAAAACTACTGTATATTGATATAAACGGTATGCCTCATCCCGTTTCGTATACAAAAAATACAGTTGCAAGAAAAAGTATGTGAACCACTTGCAGAATCTGTGAAAATGTTAATAATTTTAACAAAATAAGGGAGATAATACATAATGCATGTTATTTTTTATTTAGTACTGTCCTGAGTAAGATATTTTACATAAAAGATGTTTACATATAATCCACAAGACAAAAAAAATAGCTGAATTTATTAAAATAACCCCATTCATAAGTATGTGAACCATTGATTCTCAATACTGTGTGTGGTTACCTGGATGATCCACGACTGTTTTTTTTTTTGTTTTGTGATGGTTGTTCATGAGTCCCTTGTTTGTCCTGAGCAGTTAAACTGAACTCTGTTCTTCAGAAAAATCCTCCAGGTCCTGCAGATTCTTCAGTTTTCCAGCATTTTTTGCATATTTGAACCCTTTACAGCAGTGACTGTATGATTTTGAGATCCGTCTTTTCACACTGAGGACAACTGAGGGACTCAAACACAACTATTAAAAAAGGTTCAAACATTCACTGATGCTCCAGAAAAAAAAACATGATGCATTAATAGATGGGGGTGAAAACATTTGGAATTTGAAGATCAAGGTAAATTGTATTTAATTTGTCTTCCGGTAAACATGCAAGTATCTTATGTTGCTTCCGAAGGGCAGTACTAAATGAAAAAAAAAATTATATTCAAACAAAATAAGAAAAATTGTGACATCTTCATCCTGTTCAAAAGTTTTCACCTCCCGCTCTTAATGCACCGTGTTTCCTTCTGGAGCATCAGTGAATGTTTGAACCTTTTTTACTAGTTGAGTTTGAGTCCCTCAATTGTCCTCAGTGTGAAAAGTTGGATCTCAAAATCATTCAGTCACTGCTGGAAAGGGTTCAAATATGCAAAAGATGGTGGAAAACTGAAGAATCTGCAGGACCTGGAGATTTTTTCTGAAGAACAGAGTTCAGTTTAACTGCTCAGAACAAACAAGAGACTCATGAACAACCATCACAAAACAAAAAAAAACTGTCGTAGATCATCCAGGTAACCACACACAGTATTAAGAACCAATGGTTCACAAACTTTTGAACTGGGTCATTTTAATAAATTCAGTAATTTTTTTGTCTTATGGATTATATGTAAACATCTTTAATGTAAAATATCTTACTCAGGACAGTACTAAAAAAAAATAACATGCATTTTTTATGATCTCTCTTATTTTGTTAAAATTTTGCACATTTTCACTGATTCTGCAAGTGGTTCACATACTTTTTCTTGCAACTGTATATCGATATATCGTACAAACTCGAAAACGATAACGATATGTATCGCGATAGACACGTGATCGATATCAATAAAAAATGTGTTCGATAAAACATTTGATATTTTTTATTCTTCGCAAATTTGTATTACAGAAGCAAATCTTAAACCGCTCCATCGAGTTCGGTAATCAGCTGTCAGGTCTGTTACCAAGCAACCAAAGACGCGCAAACTGTTTCTGAGGTAAAACTAAAATCAAAATGGAGAAACAACGACGCACTTTTAATTCCAATGCGGCAGAGACTCAAAGTTCCGTTGAAAAGGTAACGTTAATGTGACGAGCAGGGCGGGCGAGAGCCCTGACAGAACGGCGCAAGACCGATGAAACGCGCAGCTGACGCTCATTATCACTCGCGCAGTTCTCTCACGGCTCTCGCGCGCGCTGCTCGTCACAGTTAAAGCCTGTTTTATTCAGCAAGTTTTCACCTTCGCTCACTCACGAAGATAAGGAAATATTTCTCAAAAAAGGCTTTTGTACTCTGATTTTTACCATTGGATTTCAAATAGGTTTGAAGTTAGGACACCAGTGGGGTTCTCCTAAAGTTAAGACAGCTTTTAGGATTTTTTTGTTGAGTTAGGATGCTTCTGTAATACTCGTTTTCCATGGTTGTTGACATTTCTGTCTTAATAACTGAGGGGATTATGATCGGGGAAGGTTGTTTAAAATAAAAATGTTTAAATGTAATATATTTTCCTCCTGGTCCTCATTTTAAATGGGTCATAAAAAATATCAATAATTATCGATATCGACCGATATGAAACACTGATGTCGTGATACCGTTTCCAGCCATATCGCCCAGCCCTACGCCCAGCCCTAGTTCATTGAAATGAAGATTGATTAAAATCAAGAAATCAATATTATCAAAACCAGCCCTAGCATCCACACAGCTAAAATGTTTTCCTGTTGTAGCTTATCCACATTGTGTGCACGAAATATGTAACCTATATTGCATGAATATGCAATGGTATGCATGAATGTTGTATCAAAATTTCCTGTAGATGGTGCGAACAATGCATTATCATGGTTAGTGGTTGGCTAAATGTCTAAAAGGTTAGATTAGAAAAGGTAGTCTCTTCCAAAAGTATGACTGAGTGTGCATGGGCCTCATTAACCCGTGCTTGTCCACACCCTTAACACAATGCTAATAGTTATAAGGAAGTAATTTGAGTGAGTTTGTTTTATTAAGCTCTTAAGTTTGTAACCGTGTATGTGTGAGCACATGTACAAATAAATAATATGCTAACATACCACGCCGCCCAGGCTCCAGTCACACAAAACAAACAGGAGAGTTGGCAACAGCCCAAGACTCTCGTCTCCGCAGTGCAAGTTCAGGTCAGGTCGTTCCTGTCGCTTGTCTCTCTGCCATTCATACTCATTTTTTCCATTCTCATTTATACTTACTGCATTGAGGTTCACAGAGATTAACCCCTCGGCATCCAATCTGTTACATCCATCAAAGCTGCGGCCCATACTCGCATTCACAGCCGAACCGTTCCAGGTTTGCCAACTGATGCTGTGGTGTTTAATCTCCAAGGCTAGAACTGCAATTCAAAGCTGTCTGAAAACACATCTAAAAACACCATAGGAAAACTTCTCATCATAAATCTAAAAAAAAAAAAAGCACTGATGCATATATTTTTCCCCTTGTAGAAAATCAAGGAAAATTCCCACCAACAACGACACAAGCTGGATTCTCCATTTGAGGCAGAAAGCCAGGCCAGAGTGTGAGGCAATTATGGATGTGCAAAACTACACGGCCAATGACATACAAGAGTGTCCATGATAAGGAAAAGGAAAAATCTTTCAAAAATCTAATTTAAAACACATTTTAAAATTCTTAGAAATGTACTCTTTGTATTCATATTGGTTTCATATGGTTTTTTTTTAAATTTTAGCATTAAAAAAAATTTATTGAACTACTGTGAAAATGTAATGTGGTGTAACATTAAGTAAAAAGTAATAACATATTTTACTTACATCTTGATCAAATGAAAAAAAAAATAATAATAATAAAATAATAATTTTGAATGAAAGAAGTCTCTAATGCTCACCAAAGATGCATTTATTTGATCAATAATTTATTTTATTTTATTGCATTTATTTGATCAAAATACAGTAAAACAGTAATATTGTGAAATAATATTAGAATATAAATAACTGTTTTCTAATTTAATATATTTTAAAATGTAATTTATTCCTGTAATGGCAAAGCTGATTTTTTAGCATCATTACTCCAGTCTTCAGTGTCACATGATCCTTCAGAAATCATTTTAATATGCTGATTTGGTGCTCAAGAAACATTTATTAAATATAAAGTTGAAAACAGATATGCTGCTTAATATCTTTTTGGAAACTGTGATAATGCATTAAAAGGCACAATATGTAAAATCTTTATATTAAAATATCCAAAAAACACTTGCACAGTGTTATATATTTCATTCACTTGTATTCTTACATTATCCTAAATGTTTCCAAGAATTTGTAAATTCAGAGAAATTCACAATTTTAAATAGTGCCCGTCCCTTGTCACCTGTCAATGACGTAATATCTGCGTTATCCCTGGTTTCTGCTTGTACTGCATAGTAACCATGGCAACAGACACAGACAGCTGCCTAACATCTAGCGGCACGCTGTTGTTGTTTCGTTCAAACACTATGGACCATGGCAAGCAAACTTTGGGACAAAAGGAGAAATAAAACGAAGATCAATATCGGCGAGGCGTTTCCGAGATGGTGAGAGCTTTGCAACAACTTTGACTTGACAAAGGCGCCGCTCTTGCACGTTATTGAACAAGGTAAGCAAATGTAGACAACATAAGACTAATCAATGTTATATAGCTCAACACTGATAAAATGTTAGAATATCATCAGTATGATATTAATGTTGATCTAGCTTACTGTTAGTCTCATTCAACCAACAAACTAATACATAGAATAACAACTTTCAACACACTCAAATGCAGCTTAGTATTATAGTAATAATATGAAACAGTACTGCGTTACTTCAGAATTTTAATTCGTCTAATAAACTGACCTGTATGAATAGTATTTCATCACTTGTGAGTAGTTCGTTAGAATGAGATGTCCTCATTCCTTTATATCCCCTGGGACTCGCGTGTGGCACCGATATCTGTCTCTCATTAGCAATCGCGCCCACGATTCTCGGCCACGGCCTGCTTCATAACACAGTCATGTTAAAAAAATGAATGCATTCACTCATTCATAAACATTATTTCCCCAGAAACATTATTAGATCCATTGGCATGAAGACAAGTTTGATGATTCCACGCTAATTCACTGTGTCATCAATCTACATCTTTGATATTGTTTTGAAAAGTTTAGCGACCCCTAGCGGCGAAAAAAATACATATTGTGCCTTTAATAGTACGTTATTATAAATGCCTTTGCTGTCACTTTAATTTAATTTGTCCCTGCTTAATAAAATTACTAATTTATTTACCGATTACAAGCTTTTGAATGGTTGTGTATCATTTTCCAGGTAAAAAAAATAATTACAAATTGCATACAAATTATTTATTAATACATTTATTACATTTTTAGAAGTTTTTAGAAGCAACACATGACATTAAACAACCTGTATGATATTTCAGTGAATCTGTACAAAAGTGGTCCTTTGAAGGCTTTCAGAGTGTGTTTTATACCATTCTAACTGTCTAAAAGCAAAAGACTCAAATCTCTTTTATCCTCTTTAGTCGACCGGTTGATGAACGATGACTAGTTGACTACCCTGACCCATGCCTAGAGGCAATGGCCCAAGCACCCGTGGCATCGGTCCAACAAACACACACCATAGCTTCATCAGCAAATACCTTAATGTGCTTCCATGAAAGAGTTCCGTGAGAGGCAAAGCATGTGTGTTTCTCTCACGTTTTGCACACTCAGCCGACATGCAATTCACACTGCGGCACAACCAGGGCAGGGCCAGTGGTACTAACACAAAGCGGTGGGCTCATGGGATCCACAAATGGGACATGAACAAAGGGGTGTCTTAACAGTTTAACTTAGATCCGACACACACAATCTCCAGACATTCTACAGCACACTTACGGACCGCACACAGTTCATTGCTTGACCGTTTGATGCATATTGCAGACAGAAATGGCAGGAACTGCCTGAATTACTACAATCTGGTATCTAATCCCTGTCTAGCAGGGCTTCTGTGGAAAAACACGGCAACATTTGACAACCTTTGCAAGGTTAAATCATTAATAATCAGAGTTTGTTTGAAAAATCTCTGAAATGTACAGGGAAAAAAAGGCACCTGCGGATGCCAGAACTTTACAGTAAAAAATATGGTAGCAACATTTTAGGTTTCACAGATTAAACTTAAATTGAAAGTAAAATGTATAATATAATATATAATATAATGACAACCACAATAAAAACATGTGGTAATGAAAAAGCCACAAGATGAATCCAAGATCATCACAAGTTGCTTTTCAACAATCTGATGCAAATACTAAAATATAGACGATGCATGTAGTGTCACACACACAAATACAAAACACAGTCATGGTAACACACGACACTAAAATATAGCAATAAACATTGATTTAATAACATAAGATGTAACATAAAGCTCTAATGTACATAAGTGATAAGAAAAAAACTAAGATGAAACAATTTAAATGANAGAAAAAAACTAAGATAAAAAAATTTAAGTGAGAAAAAAAAAAAAAAAAAAGTGAAGTGTCACAAGAAATTCTGGGAATGTCAGTTTAAGGCCTTTCACTGAAAATTATAAGATTCATTTCCAAAAAAACAAACAAACATTTTACAGTCTTTTTACTGTTAAATTACATTAAATGTCCCATTAGATTCATTACTTTTTCACTCTATATAGTAAGGAAACACTGTCACCAATTACTAGGTTTTTACTGTAGCATTTTTAAAGTCTTTAAACATTAAAATTATGATTTTTTTTACAGTGCAGATTTTCCTATTTCATATAAAGAGCACATAAAATCATAAAAAAACATAAAAGGCAACTGTGTATGGTTTGAGTCTAAATTGGTGATTTGCAGAATAAGCTGCAAAGTGGACCGGACTTAATGCCAATAGTCAAAGCCTGACTACATGGGTCATGTACCAACATTTTTTTTAATTAAAAGCAGTCAACTAAACTAAATAGAGGTTTTAAGGCATCGAAAAGCATTGAAAATGTTGTACTGCTGGGGTCACAATGTTAAGCTTTAAAAAGCACCGTCTCTTACCATGAGTGACCTCGCAGATTATAACTCCCAGAGGAAAAAGAAAAGGGGGGAAACTGTGGAGAAAAAAAAAACCTGTGAAGAAAAGAGAAAGTAAGATAAAAGAAGAGATAATGAGATTGTCTATCAGGCTCCGTCACAGTTTCTAAGAAATTGGGTAAGAGTTCAAGCTGTTTTGTCTTACAAAAGAACTACTGGAGGAGAAATTTCACAGAAACCGTGGCACTGCAGAAGTACAACCTCACCCATGTTCAAAGTTCACTTACGAGAGAGAACAGGTCCGGAGATGGAAAATAGCTATAGGATCACGTAACTCTTGATGTAAACACAGCTTAACGCGTTCTACTCTACATCCGTTCCCTGAACTAAAATAGGGAAGATAAGGAAAGACTCCGGGTATCAAATTCACATTATGGTGTATATATGTCTGCCTTCCAAGAAGGGATTCAGGTATCCTCAGAAAGTTTCCTATGGCTTTTTTTTTTTTTTTTTTTTTNTTTTTTTTTTTTTTTTTTTTTTGCTATGCATGAGTGCGTTTATTGTATAGAGAACAGGGCTGAGCTACAGCAGATATTAGATATTAATGATATATTCATTATTTGTAATGATGTTTAATAAGCTTTTTATTTGGTCATTATTAATAATGCCTTTTCTAAAACCTGTATAGATGGGATAGCTCCACGCCTGCTCCTTTGCTCATAATTTCATAAAATTCTCATAAAAGAGTAAGAAAGTGCTATAAAAAGGAAATAATTATCTTTTCTTTCAGGCAATTAATAGACTCAAAGATGTTTTAAAAAGTAACAGTAAAGGCATTTATGATGTTAAAAAAATGTCTTCTATTTTAAGTAAATGCTGTTCTTTTAAACTTTCTATTCAAACCAAAACCTGAAAAATGTATCACGGTTTCCAAAAAATATAAGGCAGCACAACCTTTCAACATTGATAATAAAAAATGTTTCTTGAGCAGAAAATCAGCATATTAGAATGATATCTGATGGATCATGTCATAGTCGCCAATCGCCCGAGCTTGCAAGGGAAAACATGAGAGATAGTCTCCGTTAGATTTGGGAAACTCTCTGATTGGTGGATCTCACATCGGGTCCCAGGGGGTCATAATAAATGCAATTCTACCTTTATATTTAGCTTTACAACATAGCCTGACAAAAAAATATGGGGAGTGGGTGCCTATGAATTATGTGACACTGAAGACCAGTATAATGGCTGCTGAAAATTCAGGTTTTCCATCACAGGAAAAATGTGTTTGAAACATATTCAAATAGAAAACTTTCATTTTCAATTGTAATACAATTTAATCAAATAAATGCAGTCTTGGTGAGCCAAAAAGGCTTGCCAACCCTAAAAAGACCTAAAAGGACCTCAGCAACAACACCGTGAAAAACACAACTGTTTATTAAGAGCTGCCAAACACTTAGACACAATTGGATTCAAACAAGCAGAAAACCAAGTTAATTAAATTAACTGGAGCAACAACCACCAACGCTGCTCCAAACAAACCCTCTGACAAAACAAAGCAGCAAACATTGAACAAACAGAATCAGACTTGACAGTGAAAGCACATAAAGCTCAACTTCCCACTGGTACATCTTTGTTTTATGTGAGTTTCTCATGTGAACTCCCCTGCTTCCTCTCTCTTTTTTCCTCCTTTCCTTCTATCTCTCACCCTCCCTCTAGCTCAATCTCCTGTCTCTTCTTCTATGTGGTTGACAGCACAAATTTGTGGTCATGACCTTTATCTCAGAGGCTGACTGTGAATGCTCAGGCCTTGGGCTGTGGAGCTCTGAAGCAGTCACAGATATCCCCACACAGTGCCTGGTCACCTACTCACAGAAAATTTACCTCACTGTCTCCAACATCTGGCAATGGTCAACATTTATTTCAACACATCTATCCATGTTCTAGCTGCTAAAACACGTGATATACAAGAATTTCTGCTGCTTAAAGGATTAGACTTTCAAATGAAAATTAGCCCAAGCTTTTCTCACCCTTAAGCCATCCTAGGTGTATATGACTTTCTTCTTTCTGATGAACACAATCAGAGATATATTAATAAAAATCCTGACGCATCCGAGCTTTATAATGGCAGTGAGCGGGATCAACGAGTATGAGCTGAAGAAAGTGCTTCCATCCATCATAAACATATTCCACATTGCTCCGGGGGGTTAATAAAAGCCTTCTGAAGCGAAGCGATACATTTGTGAAAAACAATATCCATATTTAACAAGTTATGAAGTAAAATATCTAGCTTCCACCAGACCGCCTTCCGTATTCTTCAAAAAGCTTACGCTGTATGTCCTACACCTTCCCTATTCAACTTACGGAAAAAACGAAATTGGCGCAGCGTTCGTTCCGTAATTTGAATAGGGAAGGCGTAGGACATACAGCGTAAGCTTTTTGAAGAATACGGAAGGCGGTCTGGCGGAAGCACTTGGAAGGCAATCATTTGTGTTTATAAAGCATATACATTTATTTTATTTTTTTTTAGAAAATGACAGATCGTTTCGCTAGATAAAACCCTTATTCCTTGTCTGGTATCGAGCGATATGACGATATATATCGTTACCACGGGAAAAAAAATTCTATCGTTAGAGATTTTGCTATATCGTATATATCGTAGTACGTAAATATATTGGACTATTTACACTTCAGAGTGTTGAAATGCATAAATGAGAATATAAAGAGTGGGACGTGCTTGATGTTAAAAGAGTTATAAGTGGAATATATCCTGAAAAGAAACTCGGTGCAGCGCTCGTGCTGACTGGCACACTGTGCGCGCATGAAACCTGCCTCTCTCAGAAGGCGATCACGAATTAGAGACGTGCCCGATGTTAAAGTGTATTAAGCACAATAAGTAGGGGTGGGCGACATACTGGTAGACATAATTAGCCGGTAGAAATTTGTCAACTGGTAGAGATTTTGGACGATTGTCTCTGTCGCATGAGGTTGCTACGCTGCGCGGTCACGAAAGCTTATAATTTACATGAGTTTTTAAGCATTGCGGTTTAAAAACAAGTGGTTTTAAACGGTTTAAGTGCAATTAGCAGCGAAAGACAACTCATTTTAGCATATGCACACGCTCTCTGAAGAGTTTCTCAGTGCCGTCTGAGAGACACGCGACATGAAGCCGCTGCTCATAGAGCGCGCGAGGACTGAACTAAGTGCTTTTTGATGCCTAATTGGGCTTAAACGGTTAAATACACATACCTATGTGTCAAAGCGACCACGTATTTGCAAATAACAGAGCCATTTATGTCTTAAGTGAAGGTACAGTTGAGAAAGGCAGGCTCAAGTTAATGGATCGGTGCAGTCAGTCTAAAATGGACAGGATCCAAATTTACCTGCTAATCAAACAAAAAAAAGAGAAAATCTCTCACTGCTTGCTTTTGTAACTTTAATAAGAATATATACACAGTAAAGACTATACATTGTTTTTTATACCTTTGATTGCTTTATACATTTTCTAGCTCTTAATATTTTTTAATGTAGGTCTATTTCGTCTGTCTTTGTTCTATTGTAGTTTGTTTTCTTCGCTCTTTCTTTATCACAGTTTATTTGTCTTCAGTAAGCTTGAGAGTTTTTTTTATTTTTTAAATTATATTGAAATTTATGATAATTATGAAATTTCAATGATATGGAAAATTTTATATCATAAAAATCTTATTTAAAGCAAAAATAACTATCGTGATATATATCGTTATAGTGATATAAAATTACTCATATCGTGATATAAGATTTTGGTCATATCACCCAGCCCTAGTTTAAAGCCCTTTGAAGCTGCACTGAAACTGTAATTTTGACCATTTGGGGCCATTTGAAGTCTACTATAAGGAGAATAACCCTGGAATGTTTTCATCAAAAACCTTAATTTCTTTTCGACTGAAGAAAGAAGGACATGGACATCTTGGATGACATGGGGGTGAGTAAATTATCAGGAAATTTTAATTTGAAAGTAAACTAATCCTTTAAAAGAATTTAATCTGAATTTGAATATGAATTTGAACCGTCATTTAACGTTAGTAATATGTACCTTGTTCTACTTTATTTTCTATTGCCATATCCGACCGAACTACAAACTTTCCACAGATGTTTGTGAAAAAGGGATGTGCGCTTGACAAGCTCCCTATGCCACGGCACGCTCAATCCACTCTGTGTGTTTTGCATCAGCTCATGCACACCAGCTATATAGTAGGGCTGGGACAATAAATCAATGCATTGCGAATGAAGAAATGATTCTGGATCGATTCTGATATTTTCCAAATGTATCACCATTCTCTCTGTATCACCATAGGTGCATCCCTATTTAAAATACATGCAGGTCTTACTGCAGTTACCCAAGAGCCATCAGACAAAGAAACTCAAATTCCTGTGACTTCTAGTTACACCTTAGCCTGTGTTGTGGTCTTCTGCACAGTCCTGTCTGAGTGAGGGGGAGGGCAGGAGAAGGCTCTGAATCAGCAGGGGAGAGGGGCAAGCAGGGCCCAAATCTGCTGCTCACTCTGAGCTGCAATGAAAGCACTTAGAGGTGGTGTTGAATTTCGCACTCCTGCCCTGTCCAGTGCAGAATGGCCATTTCACTGAGGAAATTCAAAACCAGCCATGCAGTTAAGAGCAGGCGACCCTTAATTACAGCCCAAGAAGCCCTTCACATGGTGTTTATGACTGGAAAATGAATTAATGATTAGTTCACTCTGCATGGCAATAGGGTGCTAAAGGGAAGGGCTGAATCTGTTGTGTCTGATCAATCATGCTCTTCCCAAGCAGAAGGGATCCATCTGTGTACTTTCAAGAAGACGAGTGTGAGTGTGCGTCTGTGCGTGCATGTGTGTGTGTGCGCACAAGAGCGAAGGCACATATATTTTACACAGAGTGATGACAGAACCTTTCATAAGGAAGATTAGGTCTGATATCTGCTAGTATGAGAAACACAATCACCTTGCTGGAGCAGCTGATGGAGTGACATGATAGAGGTGCATCCCTATGTCCACGGACCGCCCGGACTCAGTTCACTGGCCAAACAGACGCATATTGTTCAGAAAACTGGAAAGCACTTACAACAATCTCAGGAGGATCCAATCAGATTGGCTGAGAAGTTATCAATCTGCTAGGTAACAAAACTTTGTCAATGATAAAATGCTGACTTTTTTTTTTAAATACTTTTAAAAATTAATTTAATTAATTCTATTAATTTATTTATTACAATTATTTGAATACCTACTCTATAAATGTGTATGTTTTTAAATTTTTAAAAATAAATAACATTTATTTTTAATTTTTTGGGGGGGGACATAATGTCAAATATGTCAGGGTTAAACAACTCTCCTGATAACACAATGAAGAAAAAAAAAAATTTAAAAACAAAAATAGTAATTAAGTATTTTGGCATTATACTTTATTATTATTTCTCGAAATAAAATTAAGCAACTAAGCATTTTTGTAAAAATACTACAAATATTTAAAAACATCTGTCAAATCAAAGTCATGTGGTGCAACCAACATGCAAAAAATTACAGGAAATTATATCATAGACCCTGACTGTGTGTCAAGGTCAGTAAGTTACTTAAAATATCATAGTCATTTAAAATATCAAAGGTTATGGCAAGGTTAATTCAGTTTGGAATGTCACATGGTGCAACCTGCCAAAACACTTCTTAAGATTAATAATTATTAATAATTAATAAACATTAAAACTAGGGCTGCAAGATACTGGAAAAAACTGACATTGCAATATTTTGTTTTGCTGCGATATATATTGTGATATGAAAACAGCTTCACCGAATGAATTGAATAGATCTATTTAGATAGAATTAATCTTTCTAGAATGATTGGGGTGATTTTGTAGGGGAGTGAATCTGCATAGAAAATAAACAAATTACAAGCATAGATGATTACAATAGAACAAAGATACAAATTAAATAAACAGTGCTTTATGTTTTTCAGGTAAGTCTAACAGTATTCAGGTATAGAAATGGAATAATCAGATGTAAAATAACACTGCATAGTCTTCACTGTATAAATTAAATTTAATTAATCTTTGTTAAAGCTAAAAAAAAAAAAAAAAGCGTTTCTCTTTGTATTTTGTTGTTGATAAACATTAATGACACAGACAGCAGCAGTTATATTAGGCTGCTGTCACTTTAAGAGCTAATGCACTGATCCAATATAATGAAACACATCCGTTTTCTTTCTCTATTGTTTACATTCAAGTAAGCCATAACCGAATGCGTTTACGATGATACTTGCCGAGACGGCAATGACAAGACCTAAAAAAACATTCAAACGATAAACTTCGCAATTAATCTGTGAATCATGTGCGTGGTGTCAGTCCGATCAACTACCATCTCTATACTTGAAATCGCACATCGCAATATAGATGCTAAAATGATATATCGTGCAGCCCTAATCAAAACAAAAGAGCGATTGCTTTACATGTCAGTCAAATAGCCTGCCAAACTTAATGCTGGCAAGTCATAATTATAGATAGAGGAAGTCTGACATAAAAAAAAAAAAACAGTGATAAGAGGATAGATGGAAGAAGCAGCCAGGACTACAATCCAGAAAAGACAGAACAAAGCCATAAAGAGAAAGATGCTCTATGCCGCTATACAATTCTGAGATAGTCCCTGGAAAGCTTGTGAAAGGAAGAGGTTCAGCCAAGGGACAGAGTCTAGTTCAATTTTCCAGTGAGTTTTCACACAATGTACAGCTCCTCAGTAAAATCTCCTTAACTGCTAATAGTTACTCATGAGAACATTCCCCATGGTCAACAAACCTCGTTCCCTTAATGAAAACACAATTAACCAAACAATGCCCTTGTTAAATAAATTGCCCTGTCTTAATGGATGCCACCACAACAGCACTGAACACCCAGAATGCAACCCACACAAACTAAGTATCCATGGAAAACAAAGCTAAAGGAGGCTTCAATGCTTGAAGATGAGCAATCACCTTTGTCTTTTGTGAGACTTTTGTCAAATTTACATGCCTACAAGCCATCAAACACAGTTTAAATGCTCTAAAATCATCCAACAATCTAATGGGAATTCATGACTATTTTACATTTTGGCGAATTGGTGGCTAATTCATATTAATTTGTACAATCTTATTCATACAATTCGCTTATGACTCAGTGATGGTTATGTTTAGGGGTAGATCTTCATGTTTTTTTTCCTAAATATCTTGTTTTTGTACAATTCACATTATACAAATTCATACGAAAACACCACTTCGTAAAATAGTTATGTTTCCCTGTGAGATTGTTGAAATCATCCCTAGATTAGATCTTCATACGCTGTCATCTTTANAATCATCCAACAATCTAATGGGAATTCATGACTATTTTACATTTTGGCGAATTGGTGGCTAATTCATATTAATTTGTACAATCTTATTCATACAATTCGCTTATGACTCAGTGATGGTTATGTTTAGGGGAAGATCTTTTTTTGCCGATTTAGAGGAACAGTCTCTGGAATAGTGGTGTATGATCGTTTTCACAGTCAAATCTCTTTAGCCTCCACATATGACCTATAAAAACCAGTGCTAAAGTAAAAAAAAAATAAAAAAAATCATACACAGCCTTTCAATCCCATTCAACCAGAGGAGCGACACATTGTAGGAGCAGTGTGTGATGCGCAGAATAAATCCTCTTTCTTACCAGAGACACGCCGACCAATTCAGTTCCATCATTGCTAAATCAGCTGCATGCATAATGGCCGCTTGAGATTACAAATGATTATGGTAAAAATAACAAAACTCCAGCCTGACCTTTAACCGTCATCTGTGCGCTCTATTAGAGATGGGAAGTCTGTCTCTGGGGCCGGCAATCTGGGCCTTCTCTCTCTTTTATGAAGGCTCTTATTTTGGGGAAGATTAAAATTTGCTGTAGAACGGGATGTCACAAAAAAGCAATTTCCAGCTCCAAACCACAAACTCTGCTGTGACGTGATGTTGCAGATGTGAGCCTTTCCCTCCCAACACAATCTAAATTTATGGATCTGAGATGATGACACTTGGGGTTTTTATTCATACCATCCAGATCCATTCCACAGCTTTAGATAGAGGGTTTAAAATAGGGTAATTTCACAAAAACATGTACGCCATGAACATTTACTATACAAACTGACAACATTTTAGCGGACATCCACCCAGCAAGGGAAAACGGGTAGCCTTAACCACCAGTATGTGATAAATCAATACATTTACAAAATACTAAACCACAAACTATCCGCGGCTACACCGAATACTTGCAAGACTCGGCCAAATCCATAAACACTATAATTACAGCCTTTTATAGAAAAGTTAAAGTACATTTAGGTCAAAGTTCTGAGGGAGCCAGTTGCAGAGACGTTGGCGTAAGCTAGCTGAGAGATGCAGAAAACACTTGCCTTGCAAGATTTCTAAGCCGGACGCAATTACCAACAAGCGCAAACTATAATTTCAGACAAATCATGTCTGGAACTCCAAAACCAAACATGTCTCTAATTGACTGATTCATCTGCAAATCACACGTACAGCATTTCTGAACAAGGGCTGACAGCACTAATAGATTTATTATCTCTTGCCTTAACAGACTGTAACTTAATAACAGGCAAAAAAAACAGCAGAAGTGATGTTTGACTCCATAATTTGGAGACTGTGGTGGACATACACATCACAACTTACACCAAAAGCATGGCAAAGCTCAGATGGAGGGAAACGCTTTGACTGAACAGTCTTTTGTTTGGAGACTGGTGGCTGGTACTGACAGAGTACCGTGTGCACAGCACATTCCAGAGCCTCGGTCCAGAAAACAGCACATTTGTAAATGAGATCAGTAAAAAGAGAGCTTGGGATATTTTTAGACCGTTTCAGCACTAAAAGACAGATTCAGATCCCCCCCCCCTTTGGTCACAGAGACAAAAGAAAGAGAACACCGTGATGACAGTGTTGTGTTTAAATTTTAAATAGAAAAGTTCCAAAACTATATAAGCAATGAATTTCCGAGCCTTTTACATTAAAATTATTTTATAAACAATCATTTCTATCTCTAGAAATCTATACATTTCAATAAGTTTTCCATTCCTGAAAATTACAGTTTCAAAATTTCCCAACATTTTTGGGGTTTCCTTGCCTTTGGGACCTTATTTAAGGCAGAATATGCCTGGTGCTTTATGTAAGCTCAATCATGCTGTCTTTCATTGCGCAATGACAGACACTACGTGACACTTACACGCGTTTTGTAATAGAAAACGCAACCAGAGTTGTTACCGCGTTCAGTCGTCATGCCTAAGATTCCACATACCTGTCACTGCAAGGCAACACACTACAGATCACGACTCGTGAAAGAAACGTCAGTAGTGGGTGTGCATCAGAGCGAAACTTCAAACCGGTTGAAACCGAAAATCTCCATATCATGCATTCAAATCGATACAACTCAGACAAGAAATCCTACTTATGTTGAAACACAGATGGTTTTGGTATTTTGTGAATGTGATGGGAATATCACACAAGTACCGATGCTGTGTAGTAAGTATAAGCAGCTTTTTCAATCCTCTAAGGATGTTTCTTCTTGAGAAACTATAAAAATAGGATTATTGTCTTCAAAGTAGTCCAGTATTTGAGCCACTTACAGCATGTAAGCCGAGCAGGAGAAATCCTGGTGTAAAATTCAATTATCATAATGCTGGGAAGTATGCAAGTACCGAGAGTCTGTGAAAGGGAGATGGAAAGGGATACAGTGTCAAGAACCTTACCATAAATGTAGAAAATCCAAAACATCTGTAAATCACATGATGCGTCATGTTTACTTTATGCAAAGAAACAATTGTAAACTAACTCCAGCAACCAGACAGTGTATTAAATTAACTAAATCTTTATTTGGGGCCCAAATGTTCAAACTGTGTCGTAAAATCAACTATTTATGCATTTTCATTTGCCATTATAGTTTTTTTAAGCGATGTCGAGACTGACTGTGTGTACTTTGCTGTACTCAAGGATCCATATACTTCATATAATCAAAACCCGGCTATTACTGAACTTTAACCCCTCTGCTAGCCTATCTCTCAAAGCAGAAATGTGACCGTTATTAAATTCATTAACATTGTTTCTGTTTTGGGTCAGTTTGACTCAGCAAAAACATATTGTATACGATTTCAATGGATTTGGACCCTAAACAGAAATAATGTCAACTTTTTTTTTTTTTCATTTAGGATGTTTAACGTTTGATTTTTTGTTTACAGTTCCCATAAGATTAGGGGGAAAAGTCATGAAGTAAACGTTAAGTGTGTTTGAGCTATTAAAACAGATCATGAGGATTAAATACCATTGAATCCAATCACACGTCACATCAAGATCCAAGTTTCATTCACTTCCAGAGAAGCACTTCTTGCCATGCTAATTCCTACAAAGCACTCTCGCCTCAGTGAATTACATGCATATATAAACAATAAACAACGGTATAGATAATTATCCCTTAAGGCACTGGACATATGAGACTTCGGTAAAGTTGGTTTTATATTCGCACATTCGGACATCCGTATTCAATAGCCTTGTTAATCACACTACATTGGACATTCAGTGGACATTCACAAGTAAATATGCCATTAAAACAATACTTGCCTATTTTGATCGACTGTGAAAAATGTTGTAAGTTGACAATCGTTGGTTGTCAATATCATGTCGCTGCTTAAAATTCGCAAACATTAATTTATTGCACATTTATTGGAAAGTCTGAATTTATCAGAAGTCCGAATGTGCGAATATAAAACCAACTTTACCGAAGTACATATGAGTCGGGGAAAGCTGTTGTTTTACAATGTGGAATGACTCCATGGCGCGTGCACACAACATGTAGAGAATGACAATGGACATTCCCAGCAGCCAGCCATCATTTCATTCTTTCTCTAATATGACGCCTCAAAACAAACATTAACCAAAGGCGACATTTAAACTGTAGCTACTATCAATCAACAGATGATCCTCACTCTTACACGAATGTGTCAAATCCAGCAACTTTAAAAGGAGGCGGTTGGGATCTCTATTGTGGCAACAGAGCTGGTAGAGACAAAAGACGAGCGCGAGAAAGACAATCACTCAAAGTGCTCCTGTTTCTTTCTCATTTTGCACTGCAACATATACACTGATCCTCTCGATATAGAGGCAATATTCATGTAGACGCGTTACTGATCACAGTTTTTGCTAGGAAAGCACACCAGGGCAACTTTAAGCGAGCCTTTATTACTCTAGTTGACATTTTAGTGTGTTCTTCTTCTTACCTTGCAGTAACTCCTGACAGATCGGGCTTTAGGACAAGCAGAAAACACGCTCTCTTTGCAGACTTGGTTTGGTAGGACGATACGTAGCGAATGTAAATCCGTTTCGGCGAGTTTTTGTCCGTGGGCCCAGGCTGCTGCTGCTCTCTCTAACCCTCGGTCTGTTCAACCTCTCGCTCTCAGCCAGCGCGAGTCAATGCACGGGTGACGTCACTGCTGCCATGGCACAGCGCGAGCGAGGAGGGAGGCGCGAGAGCTCTGGGGTGCTGCTGCTGCTGCTGCTGCTGATGATGATGATGATGATGATGGAGGGGCTGCTCGAATATTGAAACACTTTACAGTAGCCTATATCAAACAATAATGAAGTATGGTAAAGTTTAGAAGCATGGGGAAGTTAATATGAAAGCAGTGCCCTCATATAAAACATTGCAATACATTTAAGTTGAAAGTGAAAGATGCATGGGCCAACTAAAAGAACAATTATATTTTACAATAAATAAAAAAGTATCAGTAATATAGTTGAAGGTTTAAATTATCTGATGGTATGACTTACATTATCTAGGGGCTCTCCAAAAAGGAATGCAAAAGGGGTCCCCTTAGTTACTTTTATATTTTTATAGTTTCCCTGAACATTTTATATGTATATTTCCCTGATCCTAAATATATATACAGTACAGTCCAAAAGTTTGGAACCACTAAGATTTTTAATGTTTTTAAAAGAAGTTTCGTCTGCTCACCAAGGCTACATTTATTTAATTAAAAATACAGTAAAAAACAGTAATATTGTGAAATATTATTACAATTTAAAATAACTGTGTACTATTTAAATATATTTGACAAAGTAATTTATTCCTGTGATGCAAAGCTGAATTTTCAGCATCGTTACTCCAGTCTTCAGTGTCACATGATCCTTCAGAAATCATTCTAATATGCTGATTTGCTGCTCAATAAACATTTATGATTATTTTCAATGTTGAAAACAGTTGTGTACTTTTTTTTTCAGGATTCCTTGATGAATAGAAAGTTCAAAAGAACAGCATTTATCTGAAATACAAAGCTTCTGTAGCATTATACACTACCGTTCAAAAGTTTGGGGTCAGTAAGAATTTTTATTTTTATTTTTTTGAAAAGAAATTAAAGAAATGAATACTTTTATTCAGCAAGGATGCATTAAATCAATCAAAAGTGGCAGTAAAGACATTTATAATGTTACAAAAGATTAGATTTCAGATAAACACTGTTCTTTTGAACTTTCTATTCATCAAATAATCCTGAAAAAAAATATTGTACACAAATATTTTGTACAATTGTACACATTAAATGTTTCTTGAGCAGCAGATCAGCATATTAGAATGATTTCTGAAGGATCATGTGACACTGAAGACTGGAGTAATGATGCTGAAAATTCAGCTTTGCCATCACAGGAATAAATTACTTTGTGAAATATATTCAAATAGAAAACAGTTATTTTAAATTGTAATAATATTTCACAATATTACTGTTTTTACTGTATTTTTAATTAAATAAATGTAGCCTTGGTGAGCAGACGAAACTTCTTTTAAAAACATTAAAAATCTTAGTGGTTCCAAACTTTTGGACTGTACTGTATATCGAGCAATAATCGTATCGGCCGATAAAAGCAAATTTTCACATGCGCTATCGACTATTGGCCGATATTTTAAAAACAACCAATAGTCAGGGCCGATATATCCTGTTAATCAAAAGAGGGCAGGAAAATGCACTGAATTTGGGCTTTGTGTAAAGAAAATGCTAAGAAACCAGTTTGAAGTTCAATATTAATAGTAATTATATGAATTAATAATATTCAGAAAGTTTAGAAATATTAATTTAATCTTCAGAATTTAGTAAATGTGTGTTAATATTAATTTGAGTAATGTGTTTATGTTCATAACTGATACCAGTTAGGCTACTGAAACAAGTTGATGAAATGGAGAGAATAAAGTTTTTATTTGCATTTCTTTCAAAATATAATAATCAAAAATATAATGATTCATTATTAATTATAATGAAAAAAATCACTAATTTAAAAGAAGGTATAAAAGGCAGAACCCCCAAACTATCGGTATCAGTATTGGCAGATATCACTCTGAATAATCGGCTATCGGTGTCGGTGGAGAAATTTAGTATTGGTGCANCATTTCAAATATGTATATATATATATATATATATATATATGATGCCATAGTGATGCCATAGAAGAACCAAAACTTTTTTTTCTTAGTGTGAAAGAACATTTTAATAATCTAAAAAAAAAAAAATCCACTATAAAGCGTGTACTCTAAAACAGAGAAAAAGGATACGTGGATGCTTCACAGACTTGTAAAGTCCTTCATGATACAAAATGTTGTCATGTGGTGGCATTGACAGGCTATATCCTTCTACTATTTCCCTTCAAGCTTTTAGTGAACGCTGTAAATGTTTTCAGCACTGTATCATTGCACTGAACATTTTTACTCACTAGAACTATCGTATCTGCTGCCAAAACCTGACGGGAACTGCAGACTACACTATAGTAAAATGTCATCCCATCGTTGTCACATGAAAGAATGAGTAAGTCTGATTCACCGCTGAGATTTTTATAGTTTCAGGAGATGGGGAAAAAACACATATTTATTGGATTTTGATGAGAGTTTCTCTCAGGCTGGAGAACGATGTTTTATTGGCTCAATAAGGGACTGCAATGCAATGAGTGCTTTCATCTGAGTAGTTATCTACAGAGTACTGTGGCAGTTTACTCATGCTTCCTCCCAAGTTTGATTAAATCATGTATAAAACAATTGAAAAAATTCAAGATTAATGATGCTTAATAAGATAAACTGTGCAAAGGATGGGCAGTTTAGGGAACTACCCAAAACTAGTAATGTAATATTCAGCAACTAATACTAGAGACACACAATGTCAGCTTGAGTCACTTACAAATGAGTCACTTATGCAAAATTACCTTCCACTTAGTAGAATCAAGTCAAATTATGCAATTACTAACATGAAGAAATCGCTGGACATGTCTACAAAACACAATATGGATTATCTAAACTAATGTATTCATATACAGCATCCGTGTCTCTGTATCCCCGTGAGCTGAGCCAGTCTGCTGTGTTGTGCATTCTCTCACAAACGGGAATCGTGCCTAATCCTGTGTTTGAGGAACATCCTTGTGATTCTCTGCATGTTACAGACTGAAAACATGGAGAACGGCATGTTCCAATCATGGATTTGTGTCTGGCACATTCTGATTTCACATGGCAAAGCTGCACTCAAACAATATTTAAGCCTAAATTTAAGAATTGAATTTAAGTTTTAAGATGAACTAATAAACTTAATGTGATGCATATTTGTCAGTCATATGAAACAGGAAAGATTTCTGCACTAAAAAAAATCATAGTTTATTATTTAGTATTTTACTTAAATAATAATATTTTCAAAATGTATTTATTCAAATTGTTCATTGTGAAAACAATTAAATTAATGCAGTTAACATGTATGAAAATTAAAATATGGCTAGCTGTGGAACAAGCAATATTCATTTATATAAAAAGGAAGAGATACAAATACATACATGTTTTTACATTGTACTTATTTAAAAAATCACCTGCATGTAATTACAGCTGTAATTAATTTCTGTAATCAAATCTATAATTATATAGTTGACCTTCCCTTGCACCTTAACCCACCCTTAAACCCCTACTACCAAACCTGTTTCTAACCTTACCTGAATCCCACCTCAATAACAGCAAAAGTGTTTTGCAATACAATATGAACACAATAAGTAGGCCTACATTGTACTATTTTTTTAATTTTTTTAATGTAAGTACATGTAGATAAGGACACCTATTATAAAGTGTTACCAGTTTGCTTGTGTTAAAACTGTGTAATTCAAATGGCCAGAAATGTTTTGCAATTCAAATACATAAATCTTTCATTTCAGTGTGTGTGTGTGCTAGCTCATGACAAAAAACAACACAGCGAAAAGTATTTCTAATATGTTGGACCTTTTATTAAGAGTAGCCTACATTTATTAGACGTGCCTTCACAAGCACCTGTAAGAGCTTTTGTGATGTTTGAGTCGACGAAGGCGCGACATGCGAAAGGTTCGTTTGCAAAATAAGCTGTATTTTTTGTAATCCGCTAAGTGCCGCTAGTGTCACAGAAACGACATACTTCACCCTTTAAACGTAACAGTTTAGGACACAGATCTAAATCAGACACGCCAAATAAAAAACACCATGGCGTCAATTTAAATGTATGCCAGAAGTACTTTTTAAATTAATAATTAAAAATAAGTATACAACATTATTAGTATTAGCAGCCTATTATAAATAAAAAATAAAATGTAATTGTAATAAATATAAGTAGGCTATAATAAATAAAAATATCAGTATTATTTAAAAAATAAGTTGAAATTATGCAAACTGATGACTTTAACAAACGCACAGACTATCGATTAAAGGTGCTAAATAGGATGTTTTGTTTTATACATTTTTGCAATATTACTTGAAACTGTCTTTACTAACTGATAAAAGACTATTTATTAGGTGCACTAAAAGGAATATTATTAATATACATCATCTGTGCACGAGGTAGGGCCTTAAAAACATCAGCCAATCGTTTACGCGATCATCGTGTAAATCGTTGGCCCTCTGGCTTGTCAATCACTGCCATGACATTCCTTGTGAGAGACGCGCGGCTGCGCGCTCCAGTAACTTTCCACACTCTACAGGCGCCGCATGCAATGTTTTTGTCAGGAGACAGCAGTAACAACTGCAGATTATGAGTTACCTGCGGTGAGTCCGACATAATGAATCCACTAAGTGTGTGCGCGGCTTTAAGTCGCGCACACACTTAACGATTGTAAGGCCGATTATGAATGTAAATTGATACTTATGACTGATCGCGCTCAAACGCGTCCAGTCAGAGCCAGTTGCGTTCAGTCTGCGATTACAGTCGGTGTTCAAATTCCATGTGAAAGTATATAAATCTGCTTCAGGAGCAGGAAACAATCGCTGTATGTTGAGCATAGTCTTAGAATGTTTTAGCTAGTCGTTAAATGTGTGCCCGGCTTAATAACACAGCGAATGCCGGTGGTAAACACTCGTGTTCTAATACTCGTGCACAAGTTTTGGGAGGCGTTCCCTCGAAAAGAGCTGTGAAGGAGGGGGGTTGTTCTTACGCATGCGCTCATTTAAAAAAATCAGTCGACGAAAAGATCCTCTGTACCACCTTTAACATCCTCTGATAGGCCTAGTTACAGCAAAGAACTTATACTTCTATACTCTTTGATTACAGTAGAACTGTCTTAAACAATTTATACATTTTCTAAAAAAAATTCCTATGGAGAAAATGAAATACTATTTTAGTTATGATAAAAAGCGTGAAGGCGCAAAAGCCAATAGTGGCTGGCTGCAGCCTGAAGGGGCGAGTGGAGCTCCACTCAAGTGTGGAAATACGTCACCTCCACTAGTGAGCTAGCTACAGCTGGGCCACTGGGCATAGGCAATATATCAATATTGCGTCATTTAATTACTGTATTTGCATTATTGTAAGGGTAGGTTTAGGGTTGGGGTAGGTGTAGATGTTAGTAAAACACAAGTGGAGGTGATGTATTTCCTGTTCGAGAGTGGAGCTCCACTCGGCCATGGTCTGCAGCCAGACCCTTCTCGCAAAAGCTGCAGTAGATCACCTTACCCGGAAGTCTCCGTAACAGGCAGATTTAAATAAAATTACCATCGTTTGGCAAATAAATAAATTACGGACAGTTACATACGCATTGCCAATCATGTAGGCTTTATGGTACCTCTCAAAAAAGGGATTTAATAGTAATTTATAATGTTAATATTAATTGCTGAGTCCACGAATGGCTTAGGTATGCAGATATATATATCAGCACGCCACTGATATATATATATACAGTATATGGCATGGACTCTGCAAGACCCCTGAAGGTGTCATATCTGGCACCAAGACGTTAGCAGCAGATCCTTCAAGTCCTGGTTGTGAGGTGGATCCAGCAGTTGGCCTGAGATCTGTGGAATTTGGAGACCAGGGCAACACCTTGAACTCTTCATCAGGTATGTGGCACGTGTCAAATTGATGTCCACATGAATGGCCAGAGAGTTTACCAGCAGAACATTGCCAGAGCATCACTCTCCCTCCATCGGCTTGTCATCGTCCCACAGTGCATCCTGGTGCTATCACTTCCCCAGGTAAACAGTGCACACTTACTTGGCTGTCAATGTTATGTAAAAGAAAACGTGATTCATTAGAACAGGCGACCTTCTTCCACATGGTCCAGTTCTGACACTTGCGTACCCATTGTTGGCGCTTTCGACGGTGGACAGGGGTCATCGCAGGCACTCCGATTGGTCTGCGGCTGTGCAGCCCCACACGTGGCAGAGTGTGACGCACTGTGTTGTGACACATTCCTCCCATTACCATTAAAATTTTGTGTGACTTGTGCCACAATAGACCTTCTGTTGGCTCGTACCAGACAGAATAGCCTTCGTTGCTCTCATGCATTAATGAGCCTTGGGCGCCCAACACCCTGTCACCGGTTTGTGTTTTGTAAATTCTCACCACTGCTGACCAGGAGCAACCCAGAAGCCTTGCCGTTTCAGAGATACTCTGACCCAGTCACCTTGACATAACAATTTGACCCTTGTCAAAGTCGCTCAGATCTTTATTCCTGCCCATTTCTCCTGCATCCAACACAACTCACAAGGCCATGTTGCCTTTTTTAAACAATTATTGCTGTATACCTACTTACTATTTTAAAAAGGAAATAGTATGCAGTATGCAGTGTATGTGCAGTATTCAGTAAGTAGTGAGCTAATATTCCATTCTGAACACAGGCTATGAATATTACCCTGCTTCATCAGCAGGCCACAGCTGCATCTGAGCTACTACAGCCTTGTGCGTCGTATTTATTAAACTAGTCTGCATAAACAGGTTACTGTATATGCTGTTTCAGCAAACATTGGTGAGCCCCGAACACTGATGGCAAGCTGAATATAATAACTACTCGATTTTACTGAAACTGCTAAGAAAAAAGATAATGAAGGCCCTGTCATGTCACAGTCATAGCATGCATGATTAATTCTGCTTACATGACCTTAGATCTTAATACAGTAACAATTACTGCTATGAAGTATATATATATATGATGGCCATTTTAATGATAGTGTAACAGCATTAGTTTACCAACAAAGAATGACAATGGCTCGACCTCAAATAGAAAATCAATTTCAATAATAGAAGTGGTTTGGATGTTGTCGTTCCTCTAATGGGAAGACAACAAAGTAATTGAGGTCAATTATCCAGTGTTTTCTCTGTGTGATGAATTATTGGGCTGTGCAGAAGCAAAGTAATTCAAGTGACAAAGTAAACTGATTAATGGGATCCTTTGCAGATTTGGAAAGAGAGCATTTCTCACAATTAAGACCCATTAAATGCAGTCATGGTTAATAGTTTCGAATGAATTTCACTTTAAATGCTACTTTTGTTTGTTAACATCTACAGGTGGTATAATGACTGTTTAAGCAGTTTATGTACTTAAGTGTTGGTCTTCTACAAAATGCATCCCTGTTCATGGAAAGGAAAGGTGACAGGATTAGGTACACTTTCTCTGCATTCACACAGATTCATTTTTTTATCATAACGACTGTTTCCATTAGTCACGACTCGGTGTGCAAAAAGCTGCTCTCAGGCAGCAGGGGATTATGGGAATTGGGGGGAATATTAAGGGAGATTGGTGTCCAGTAAACATTAACTGAGAAGTCAACAAGACAAACACCATTGTGGAGAATAAGACTAGAGATTCGATTTTCAGGTTGTTGAAAGCTACATCTTTCATACAACTCGCTGAAAAATATCGATGTATAATATCAACGTACCCCTCTGTTGACATAACATGGGCGATTTTTATTTATGTTTTAGCGCCCCTAAGTGATTCATGATGGTATTACAGCATGCAATTGCACCAACAGAGGGAGCTTTTAGTTGTGACCACAGACACTGATTTGAAACGTTTCTACCTATTTGCACATTTAACCTATTCTTTGAAGGGGGAAATATATGCTTTATTTTATTTGCTTAATGGCAGACAATGTGTCTTTGTTGTGTGAGATTTGGTTAAGCTGTGCTGTAGTCGTATAAATTGACTGGAGCTGGACTGACTGAAACATAACCAGCCTTGACTGTATCAGCTGACAAAGACTGTGTTTCTCTCCAGTTTGAACAAAGCCATAGAATTAAATTATGTGTTTTAGAACATAATGATGAAGAATTAAAGACCAAAAAATTAATTCAGGAATGCCAGTGTTTTTAATTCATGAACTCACATATGCTTCTTGTTTTCCTGGGGTAATGCCACAGTCAAATTATTGATAGGAAATCATTTAGGTACTTTCCTTGTCCAGCCCCTGGACTCTTGAAAAAAAAAAAACAACACTTGAAAAGTTAAGCTACTGATTGTGGCACATTCTGATAATTATAAGAAAATTATTTTGAGATGTCAGTATTTTTTTATTTTTTATTATTTTGGTCTTCTGAATGCCATAATATAGGTATTGTAAGTTATACTGTCCAAAACCTGCTGCTTTTGCTGTTCTTTTGAGCTGATTGTCTGGCCAAAGTCAATTTTCGTCCCAAAGTAGTTTTTTCCCTGGATGGACCTGAGCCAATGTCTATTCTTGTGAACTTTAATATAATTTCAAAATCATTTATTACATTAATATACCTCTTTGAAAGCCTTAAATTGTTCTCTAAAAAGGCTAAAAGAGAATCACAAGGATTCATAAAGACAGAGCACCATATTGTTATCCTTTAATCACCAGCACACCATTCATGATTCATGTACCTGATTTTCTCTCCACATTGTCTGTAAGAACTGACAGGATGGTGTCAGTCACATATTTCTTAAGAGACTTGACACATATTCTGCTGGGATCCACCTGTTTCTTTCTACTTTCACATGGAAGAATGCTGCATTAATGGGTAAAGGGAGAATTAAATGGTTAGTTCACCCAAAAATGAAAATTCTGTCATTTATTACTTATCCTTATGCCGTTCCACACCCGTAAAACCTTCGTTAATCTTCAGAACACAAATTAAGATATTTTAGTTGAAATCCGATGGCTCCGTGAGGCCTGCATAGGGAGTAATGACACTTCCTCTCTTAAGATCCATAAAGGTACTAAAAACATATTTAAATCGGTTCATGTGAGTACAGTGGTTCAATATTAATATTATAAAGCGACGAGAATATTTTTGGAGCGCCAAAAAAAAACAAAATAACGACTTATTTAGTGATGGCCGATTTCAAAACACTGCTTCAGGAAGCATCGGAGCACAAATGAATCAGTGTATCGATTCATGATTCAGATCGCGTGTCCAACTGCCAACGGCTGAAATCACGTGACTTTGGTGCTCAAAACAGCAGATTCGATACACTGATTCATAATGCTCCGATGCTTCCTGAAGCAGTGTTTTGAAATCGGCCATCACTAAATAAGTCGTTATTTAGTTTTTTTGGGCGCACCAAAAATATTCTCGTCGCTTTATAATATTAATATTGAACCACTGTACTCACATGAACCGATTTAAATATGTTTTTAGTACCTTTATGGATCTTGAGAGAGGAAGTGTCATTGCTCCCTATGGAGGCCTCATGGAGCCATCGGATTTCAACTAAAATATCTTAATTTGTGTTCCGAAGATTAATGAAGGTCTTACGGGTGTGGAACGACATGAGGGTAAGTAATAAATGACAGAATTTTCATTTTTGGGTGAAGTAACCCTTTAAAAACAGGGACACTTTGCACCCTGGGAGACAGCTGAATGGGGTTGTTCAACAAAGCCCAGACAAGGAGAAGTGAAGTGAATGTCTGTCTCCATGGCAGTCACTTTGTTAACACTGTACAAAAAAAAACAAAAAAACTATTGAACTAGTGAACTATTGTTTCAAGCTAGCTGATGCATAATTACCGTAGTAAAAGTACCTGTGCAAAAAATATGACAAATAAGCTAACTGTACAATTAATTATGAAATAATATTAAATAGATGGCTATAAGATTAAAAATAAATTAATGCTAAATACATTTGAGTGGATGCGACCAGTGTTGGGGAAAGTTACTTTTGAAAAGTAATGACTTTGTATTAGCCAGCTTCTTCTTCAGCATCACACGCATGCGTCATGGTGCTCAAGTGAACAGCCTCAGCCAATACTGAGCTGGCGTTCAGACGTAAACATAGTAGCTCTGCACTGCCTTCACTGTGCCAACTGCGTGACAACTGACTGACAGGGAAGAGGAAAAATTGTTGAATAAAGTAGTTATTTTTTGTTTTGTTTTTGCGCACAAAAAGTATTCTCGTTGCTTCATAACATTAAGGTTGAACCACTGTAGTCACATGGACAATTTTAACTGTCTTCACTTGATTTCATCAAAAATATCTTAATTTGTGTTCAGAAGATGAATGAAGGTCTTACGGGTGTGGAACGACATGAGGGTGAGTAATTAATGACAGAAATTTCATTTTTGGGTGAACTAACCCTTTAAAGGATTAGTTCACTTTCAAATAAGATTTTCCTGATTATTTACTCACCCCCATGTCATCCAAGATGTTCATGTCTTTCTTTCTTCAGTCGAAAAGAAATTTAAGGTTTTTGATGAAAACATTCCAGGATTATTCTCCTTGTAGTGGACTTCAATGGCCTTCAAACGGTTGAAGGTCAAAATTACCTTCAAAAATCGCCTTCCAAGTGGTTCCGCCAAAACCACACTTTCGTATTCTTCAAAACGCTTACGCTATATGTCCTAGGCCTTCCCTATTCTACTAACGGAAAAAAATGGAACTGGCGCTGCGTTCGTTCCGTAAGTTGAATAGGGAAGGCGTAGGACATACAACGAAAGCTTTTTGTAGAATACGAAATATTTTGGCGGAACCACTCGGAAAGCGATTATTTGTTTATATAAAGCATATACATTTACAATTTTTTTGAAAATGACCGATCGTTTCGCTAGATAAGACCCTTATTCCTCGTCTAGTATCGTTTAAAGCCCTTTGAAGCTGCACTGAAACTGTAATTTTGACCTTCAACCGTTTGGAGGCCATTGAAGTCCACTATATGGAGAATAATCCTGGAACGTTTTCATCAAAAACCTTCATTTCATTTCGACTGAAGAAAGAAGGACATGGACATCTTGAATGGCATGGGGGTGAGTAAATTTTATTTGAAAGTGAACTAAAGGGGCTATTATGTAGAATTCAGAAACCCTTATTAGCGACACCGGTGGCCGTTAAGTGAACTACAGCCAGCAACTTATTGCTCACGCTTGTAATCGTGCACAGCATACTATTGAATCACAAGAGACTGATTCAGTTCAAGACCCCGATTTACTTATGGCGAAGTTCTTTTCTGTTTTTTGCTTAGAAGTAAAAAGAACTTGGAAATACCTTTGCAGCGATACTGTTAACAAACATCTAGATGCCGTCCATGCTGCTGAGTGTGACGTTTATATGAATATGTAAATGCTTTGTGATTTGTCTCAAAGACAAACAAACAAAACACAGCAAAAATGACAGCGGTGAGAAAGCAGCAGTTAAAAAAGCATCTGATCATAGTGATGTGGATGTTTGCACCAGCTCTGCAATTCACCGGCATCATGTCGACAGATGAAGATTTGATTTTCCTGGCCAAAACGTCCCGATTCTGCGAGTCCTTCTTCACATAAAAATAAGTCTACACAGGCTTTCATAGACAGGAAGTCGGGGAAGGTTTCGTTACAAGCTGTTCACATTGGCAAAAAAAGCAATTAATACATGAAAATTCTTACAAATAGCCCCTTTAATGATAGCTTTGTTTTGTTCATTTGGAAAAATTGTGACACTTTACATTAAGGTGTCATTTTAACACAAGTTAACTACATTAGTTGACATTAACAATGAACAAGTCTTCTACAACATTTATTAATCTTAGTTAATGATAGGCCTAATTTTAACATTTATTAATACATTTTTAAAAGAAAAACATTGGTAAAATAATAAATGCACTGTGAACTAAAATGGACATGGCCATTTTTATTAACTAACATTAACAAAGGCTAATAAAGACTGTAATTGTATTGATCATTCATGTTAGTTACTGCATTAACTAATTATATCAAATAAGGCCTTATTGTAAAGTGTTACTGGACAAATTAACTGAATAGCCATAATCTTTCTGCATAGCTCTTCTGTAAAATAGAAAAAAGTGTTAATTCAGTATTCACTGAATAAAGTAATTAAAATAGTGAGAGCAGATGCTATGACAAATATGGTAATCTCCATCTGCAGTCATCTGACTTCTGTGAGACTGAAGTATGAGATCAGTACTCAGTCAATCTATACATTAGAGTGTAGCATCTGAAAGTTCAAACATGCACATTTACTGTGAAGCTTTTTTAAACAAGTGCACGCAATGCATTATTTGTATACTTTTTGTCACATATTGAAAATAATGAAAATAAAAATATCATCATTATTCCCTCAAGGTTTGTCAAAGTATGTATGGGCTGTGCAATGGTAGTTAGATACTGGTCCATTACACTGATACTGATACTCCCTGTGGGTCGTGCTTATAGGCAGTGGTTTCATATTGTGTAACAGACAGTAATTATGATGACGTTGGTACTGCTGATGATGAGATGATGGATGATGCATTTTCAAAACATACAAGTCAAGATGATGACAAATGGTAATTATGTCTGCCAAAATACATCTCCAGAATTAGAGCTTATTCCAAAGTAATTCCAAAAATGTAAAATGGTATGCTGATCTTCTCTAATGGAGGATTTTTAAAAATACATTAATAAATTAAAATGTATATAATACTGCTACTGCTACTACTACTACTACTACTACTAATAATAAGTACCAATAAAGTACTAAAATCAGTGTTTTATCAGCACAGCAGCTTCATTAATTTATATTCACAGTCATCTCTAACAGTTGTTTAAAATAAATAAAAACTTAGAATAATAATAATAATCGAGTGCCAATAAAGTCCAAAAAATCAATGTTCTATCAGCATTGTAAACAAAGTATTTTGTGAAAGACAGCTTCTTACATGTACATGCATATGATGTCATTAGTACAAGTAAATAATTTTCAAAATCATTACATCAGCAGACACTATGAGTAATTATATAAAAGCTTGTTCCACAAAGTCAGCATTTCTGAATTCCGTCCAGCAGGCGCTTGTTTTAATGATAGAACTGGTGGGTGAGTTTGACAGGAACGACAGAGCAAGGAACTCTTTTGATATCTGGAGCAGTTGGCTTTTCCCTCTCAGTCTCTAATCATAGTGGAGGGTTTTGTGGGGATCCTTGTCCATGGTCCAGGCCCCTTTGTGTTTAAATGCTCAGCCCCAGCTGTCTCCACCTCAGCAGTGCTAGATAAACACTAGAGAGACAGACTAACCCCCCTGCACTATTAATAAAGAAGATCAAATCGCTCCGGTGAGACTGGTGAAAAGAAGACAGCTTTGTTCCAAAAACCTAGTCTGTCTAATGCCTAGATATGCTGCTTTTTTACGACAGCATCATAGCTGGCCATTTGTTGCTAATTTATGGCTAAGTGTTTTGGTTAAATCTTAAAATAATCTCAAGGTCATTGTTCATTTGACACAAAAACATCCTGGACATTGCCATGGATGAAGTGAACTACAGAACCCTGGAGGAGAGCCTGGAGTGAAATCAGTGTATCCTAAAGCCTACTCCCTAAAATAACCATCTCTGCTAGGATACCAGGCAGCACAAACATGCAGAAAATATCCACTGGGCTTTAGAGGCCTGGGCACAATGCATGGCCAAGGGAATCCAGATTTTACTTTCGTCAAAGTGAAGAAACATGAGCTTCTGCATGGTCACGCAAGTTGAACTTTATTTTACAAACTTATGAATCAAGCGCCCTTTTGAAAACCCACTAAGATCAGAGCTACATTGTCTGCAGCAATGACAGCAAAGGCTATATGCAAATTTAATTCATTCAATTACTGAAATAAAATCAAATATGAGTCATGACTAATAAACTTTAAGGTTAGTGATGCTGATGATTTTACAGTACAGTTTATAACATTAGGCTGATAAAGAACAGCACCTCCCAAATTTAATTTCAGAAGAATGCATGCACTGAAAAACTAAGCTCTGAATGGATCAGGACAGCAGACTCTATTATTTTGTACAGTGTTCTAACAAATAAAAAAAGACATACGTATTACAAAGTATCCAATTGTAATACTTAAGTAAAAGTAAAATACCTATATGGAAACTGACTCAGGTAAAGGTAAAGGAGCTCATTAGAAAAATACTTAAGTAGATGTTTTAAAGTAGCTACACTCTAAAAAAAAAAGATGCAGCCGGGTTAAATGTTTGCCCGCAATGTGCTAAACTATTGTTTATATTCATTAAACTTATTAATAACTGCTATTTTATTAAACATATTGTTACGGACAGAATGGCAGGAGACACAGATAGCAAGCAGATGGTGTATTGGTGAACAGCAAGGTAAACACAGTAATGAAGGCAAGTAGACGGTAGATGGAGACTAGATGGGGTGAATGCTCACTGATACAGTCCTTATCTTACAGGACTGTATCAGTGTTCGTAGATAGTGGCTGGGATGATGGCTGGAGACAAGATGGATGAACGGTGAAGGTGGGCGCACTCACACACAGACGAAGAGGCATGGAGACTGGGAAAACATGCTGGAGTAGAACAGGTAAGTAATTCAGAAGTCTTAGAACGAGACTGGACAACTGACTGAGGTGAGTGGTGTGCTTTTAAGTCTGTGGTGATGAGGTGCTGATGGGGAACAGGTGTGTGTGATTAGTACTCTGGTGAGGGAGTGCGCTGTGATTGGCTGATGGAGGAGCTTGGTGTGTCTGTGACAGTACCGTACCGTAAATGGGTGCTTGGCACCCTCCAACCAATGCCTCCACTCTTCCAGAGCCAGTTTGATGGCTAGGAGTTCCCTGTTGCCGATGTCATAGTTCTTCTCCGCCAGGCTGAGTTTGCGGGAGAAGGAGGCACATGGATGGAGTCTGGCTGGATTCCCCTGCTGCTGCAAGAGCACCGCTCCTACCCCTGTGGTAGAGGCGTCTACCTCGACGACAAAGGGCTTCTCTGGATCGGGGTGAACGAGGAGCGGAGCGCTAGTGAATGCTTCTTTCAGGGTGTTGAAGGCTTCGTTGGCCGCTGGTGACCAGGACATAGACTTGGGCTTGCCACAGAGGAGGTTTGTCAGAGGGTATGTGATGGAGCTGTAATTCTGGATGAATCTTCTGTAGAAGTTTGCAAACCTGAGGAATCTTTGGAGCCCTTTGATCGTGGATGGAGGGGGCCAGTTCTTTATGGCTTCTACCTTCCCCTCGTCCATTTGGATGCCACTGCTGCTGATGTTATATCCAAGGAACTGCACTGAGGGTTGATGGAAGGAGCACTTCTCGCCTTTGAGGAATAGTTGGAACTCTCTTAGGCGTTTCAGGACCTCTGCAACGTGGTGCCGATGTTCGGCCATGCTCCGGGAGTAGATCAGGATATCGTCGATGTAGACCAGGACAAATTGGTGAAGACTGTGGCACCGCGTAGATGTTCCAGAGCCGCTGGGATGAGGGAAAGAGGATAGTGGAAATTCACAGTGATTCTGTTCAGAGCCCGGTAAACGATGCAAGGCCGCAAGCCTCCGTCCTTTTTGGCCATGAAGAAGAAGCTCGAAGCAGCAGGGGAAGTGGAAGGACGGATGTAGCCCTGATGTAATGCTTCCTCAATGTACTCCTCTATGGCCTTCTGCTCAGGGATGGATAATGGGTAGATTTTTCCACGGGGCACTGACTCACCCGGAAGCAGATCAATGGCACAGTCCCATGGCCGGTGTGGAGGCAGCTCGGAAGCTCTCTTCGGGCAGAAAACATCACTGAAGGGGGCGTAACAAGGAGGAATATCCACAGACTGTTTATCCACTGGGCTCTCGATGGAGGTAGAGCCCTAGGATCACATCAGCGGTGGAATCCTCCAGAACCAGGAGATGTTGGTGTTCCACATGCAGTAATCCAACTTGGAGCTTGACTGGACCAGCACATAACTGGACACGCTTACGGCTGAGTGGTTTGCCAGTTATGGAATGGATCTGGTAGATGGACGCCGTGGTTGTGGTCTTGAGTTTGAGCTGGCTGCAGAGGGCACCAGAGATGAAGTTACCGGCTGACCCGGAGTCAAGGAGGGCATTGACTTGAATGGAAACGTCGACAGCAGTAAGCAATACAATGGTTGTGAGTGGCTTCATTCTCTTAATGGAGGGAAGAATGGCACTCACCATAGGACGAGGAGGACGAATGGGGCATGTTGAGAAGACATGCCCAGTAGCACCACAGTATAAACACAAGCCCCAGGACAGCTGCCTCTGCTGCTCAGCGAGTGTCAGTCGATTATTCTCCAGTTGCATAGGTTCGTGGCCTGGTTCTGGAGGGCTGATGGATTCTGGCTGGCGGAGGGATGGTGAGTATGGTGGCTGGCCCTGGTGTTCTTCTAGACACGACTGCATACGAGTGGCGACTCTGATGGAGAGCTGGATGAATCGTTCGAGGCCGATGGTATCCTCATATGCAGTGAGATGCAGCCATACCCTAGGATCCAAACCCTGACGATAGGTGGTGATTAGCGATTGCTCATTCCATCCGCTGGCAGCCGAGAGAGTCCTGAACTTGAGGGCATGATCATTAAGACTTAGAACCTTGTTTCAAATGACTGAGCTGCTCACACGCAGATGAATCATTCGCTGGTCTGCCAAAAACCTCCTTGAAGTGGGTAATGAAACTGGTCAGAGACTGAGTAACGGGTCCATCTTGTGACCAAATTGTTTCTGCCCATTGGAGTGCTCGTCCGTTCAGTTGAGAGATTATGAATGCTACCTTGCAGCGATCGTCAGGGTACAGGTGTGGCTGCATCTCCAGGACCAGCGAACACTGCAGGAGGAAACCCTTCTCTCCGCCGAGCCAGAGAAGGGCGCTGGTTTGGCCATGGGACTGGCGGGCGTACACCGGTGGTGAAGGAGTGACTGCGGCGGTGACGAAAGTGATGGCTGGTGTGGATGCAGGTGGATTGGTGGCGAGTACACGACGAAGACCATCCACAAGTTCTTGAAAGGGGTCCGTGGAACTCATGCTGTTCGTCCTTTTGTGTTGTCTGGTCTTCTAAACATATTGTTACGGACAGAATGGCAGGAGACACAGATAGCAAGCAGATGGTGTATTTATTGGAGAACAGCAAGGTAAACACAGTAAAGAAGGCAAGTAGACGGTAGATGGAGACTAGATGGGGTGAATGCTCACTGATACAGTCCTTAGCTTCACCGGATCAGGATCAAGATGAACAGGTAAGCACTCGGGTGAGTCTGTAGTCGGGTGACGAGACCAGACACTGAAGTGAAGGGAGTGGTCGCTTATAAAGGGTGACTTGATGATGGTGAACAGGTGCAGGTGATCAGAATTCTGGGGATAGTGAACAAGTGGGCGGATCTGGTGCTGATAGCTGGGTAGATGGTGTTGCTGACTCCATGACAGTTCCATTGTACTATCACTTTTTGTAATTTTTTGGTTTCTTCAAGTCCTTAAAGTAGTCCTGTCAGCTTTGTGATATATATTGATTGACAGTAGATATGCTTCAATACAAGCCTGTTGGGTTTGAGGTTCCAATGAGCAACAGATTCATATTAAACTGTGAGTAGTTAGCTGTCTAACGCCAAGATTTTGCTTTGTTGAGTCTGTTTTGTGCTGGCATACTGAGGAGAGGAGCAGTCTTTTGTAATGTTACCTCCAGGCTGGTAAGCCTGTCTTAACCCTGCCATGGAATGAGACGCTATGAATAGACTCATCAGTGCTGGAGGCAAGATTGGGAGATTGAGTGAGGCCCGGTCTGGAGGAGACTCATTGGAAAGGGTTGTTGATCTCTTGTTATGCAGAGGAGGTTTATATGAAATATGTGTTTGTTAGGAATGAAATGTAGAGGGGTTTGCCTAATGGAAAGAGATGTCATTAGAGCATAGCTTGTTGATTCAGTGGCTTGGGTATGCCAGATTTATGGATGAAGTCAGAAAGATGAGATGATTAGGAAGAGAAACAACAACCCATTATGGCTTCCCTTTAAGCTTACTATCTATCTGCACTTACAATTTCAAAGACAATACACTCTTTGTAATATGAAATGTAAAACACTATAAAAAAGTAGAAACCCGCTATTGATAACTTAAACAACTATTTATACGCGGTTAAACCGATTTATCCAGGGCAAAACTACTTTTTAAATGCACCCTGAAAAGCCTCAGCTCTGCACAACTACAAGTACAAGGTGGTAGTGTTTTTGATCAAAATAAACCATTGTTCCTTCAAGATAAAACTTGATTTGTGTAAAATATGGCTTCCGTCTTCTAAGGTTTTCTAAGGTTTTAGCATGGGAAGAATAAGGAATGGTAGAAGAAAAGTAAATTAGATCAGAAAAACACAGGACTCTCTTTTCCTACTGAGTCTATGAAACAACCTAGTGAAGAATGCTGAATTAAGGACTACCATCTGACTTAAATTTCCTGCCCTTCCAAACAGTTCAGTGTGATGTGGTTACCTTACACAGCCTCTCCTCAAATGACATCTTCCTTGAAATCATACACAAACATCTACTTTTGACTAATTAGCTCCACTACCTTGGTTATATTGCTCCATAAGATTGAATTCACTATTCTCTACATTGGTCCACTAATATAGTTCACTTGAGGGAGTGAATGAAAACAAGTGAGCAAATTTGAACACTGAGTGTGCTGGAAGGGCTGCCACTTTTGCATAGTTTTGCTTGCTGTTTAATAATTATTTGAAATGTGGCAGCTCCAATAGTAAGATGAAAAGATTTATCTTGAACTCTGTCATGGAAACTATGTTTAAACATTTAATTAATTAATTAAACAATTTAATAATCAACTAAAAAAGACATTTATACCTGTATGACACACTGTAACCACATTGGACAGGCAGTTTGGAAAATGGATGGATGATTCATCTGCGGGCGGCATCTTCAGGGGGAATTCATTCGGTGCGTGACTCTCACATTGCATAATGGGTATTCTCTAGCTGCTGAGTGTACATCAGTTGTACACTCATTATTGTGGTGCACTGTGGGATTGAATGAGTTCACTCGATAATGTCCACATATTTCTATGTCGAGTGGGTGCTAGTGAGTTGTGGAACTTCATTCGCTGTCTGCGCTGCAGAAGAAAACATGACTAGCCCCACTCTGGACCCAGAGTCCAGCCAGCCATCAACAATAGCCACTTTTCCACTGTTGGGCCAATGCTGGCCAGGGCTAGCAATGTGCCAGGCGAGGCCAATAGCCTTGGACCTCAAGCACCGAGGCCAAAATCAAGTTGCATTTCCACTGTCGGTTCAGTAGCCCCGCAGCGCTACCCTAAAACCTGCCCTTAACACGCCTCCACAGAACAATGTCACATGACCTCACTATTTCACCAGCTGACTGAAAACAAGCTAGATCGCAAACTGAACATGACCGATGCGAACGTTTGGTCTTTAAGATTCTTTTGACCAATGTTTTACAATAAAAATTTTTTTTTACAGTGACAGTAATTTATTAACTTGTGTCAGAAGTGCACTGGTATTTACCATTTCACAAAAAAGAAAACACATACAGTACCTATTCAGTTTCACCTGCTTCCATTTATTTGCGATCACAGGAATACACAAAACAACTCCATTAAGGCTTTTAAAACAAAAGGCTTACACATTTAGAAAAATATTGAAAAAATATCATATGTTTACGTCACATTTCTGAGCATTTCTATTAATTTTCGACTAAATTATGTGATGATTGTGACCCGAGAAGGTTTGGGCGATCTCTCCCGTCTAAATACAATATACTGTTATCCTTTCAGCCAGAGCAACAGAGGGAGCTCATGAGAGCAAAACAGGAGTTATGAGTTATACGAGTTAACCGGAGTGTGTGACAGATATGCGGATGCATTAGTCCGGTATCAACAAAGGCACAGGGAAGAGATAGATAAAACATTAAACCAAATAAATACACGATTCTAAACATATATGACTTGTCCACGTTCCTCAAGCAGTCTCTGGTATTTTCCATAAATGTGTGTATTTATCATCGCAGTATATTTCTGCCTTATACGGTGATCAGAATCTCCATCGCATCGCAAGGAAGTTATTTCAAACACTCGCTGGTTTCTAAAAGTGAGTTTTGAACTGATTTTCTTTTTTAAAAGTCTTAATTGTTTAAGTTAACTGGTAGCCTGGGAAATGAGCAGTGGTGTTGACCGTTTGCTGACTCAGGTAAACTCCACCTCTGTTAATGGCCACTCCTTAAGCCCCAGTTGGCCCGCTTTGGACCAAGGTATTCGGCGGGCCAAAAAACCTGGCTGCTGGCCTGAGGAAGCCCTGACGAGGCCCGATCAAGCCCCCGGAAGTGGAAACGTGACTGGCCCTGGCATGCACTAGCATGCTCGCCTTTGGCCCGACAGTGGAAACGTGGCTAATGCCCATCACAGACTTCATGCCTGAGCCTGCCATGGAGAAAAGCTCCAGAGCCAATGCCTGAGCCATACTTTGCCCAGGAGCCCGAGCCCAACAGTATGTTGGACCAGGTGCATGAGCCAGCAACATCGTTCATGGCAGTGGGTGTCCTCATGGAGTTTGAGGGAATGGATTGTAGTCTTGCCCATACTTTCACTGCTGAGGGTGAGCTTAGCCTGGCCTCTGTAGAGTTATTTGAGGAAGAAGAAGAGGCTATTCCCTAAAGCCTCTCGATGCCGCTGGTCCCAACCAGCTCCAAGTCTCCTGCGTCCGCTCTGGTCCCACCCAGCTCTAAGTCTCCATCATCTTTGATGGTCCCTCCCAGCTCTAAGTCTCCTTCATCACATCCTTTCAATAAATTCAAATCACTGATGGTCCCACTTAGCCTCCCTCTCCTGCGTCCTCTACCTAAGACAGCCAGTTGCTCGAACCTGCCTCAGCTGGCTCCCTTCTGTTCCTTGGCTCCTCCTCTGTTTACTCCATTCTGTTGCATGGATCCACCTCAGGTTTTCCGATCTCCAGCTCCATCTTGGTAAGTGGATCCCCTGGCTCCCCCTCAGACCGCCAAGCCCATGACTCCACCTCAGTCTGTCGTCCTTACGACTCCACTGGGCTCCCTCATCCCTCCCGCTCCAGCAGGCTCCACCTTGGTCAGTCATCGCTCTGCCTACACCACGGATTAGGCCTTTAGCTGCATCTCGTCCCTCCACTCCTTCGCTTTGTTGGGCTTCTCTTTCCCTCTGGCTCCGCCTTGGTTCTTGGCCCCACCGGCTGCTCCTCAGTTCTCCGGCACCCTGGCACTACCTCGACCGTTTGTCACTGGCTCCGCCTTGGCCTCCGGGACCTCTGGTGTTGCCCAGTCTCATACAAACATATTAATCAGTTTTTCAGCCACAGAGAAAGATAACATGGGGTGCAGTGCAATGTTTCTGAGATGAAAAACTGTATTCTAGACATAAGGATCAAATGTTAAATTTGTATCAAATATCACACCCAGATTTTTCAATTTTGTTTGAAACTCCAGAGCAGAGCCATTCACATTTCGGTTAAAGAACTAGCTTATCTGAAAAGGTGAATGTTAAACATTAATGCCAGGGAATATAACCACTCTGCATATGAAACACAAGCTGGATGGCTGGTAATAGCTTAAGCTTTGAGATGACAGATGTGTAGGGTCTTTGCTGTCATTAGTCCATCTGTTGCTGTGATGATGAGATGACTTCCCAAACTCCACATTTGCATCCTATTAAATATCATCCGCAATCATTTTTTTTTTCTACAAGAGAGGGAGTCCCCAACTGATACATCTTATATTTTATCAGTATTAAATATCAAAGCTACTAATAAATCAACTCAACAGGGTGTCTGACAAATCAGATGTATAGATTTCTAAAATAATGTACAGTAGCAGAGCTGGAAGGGATCCAAAGTTCCATGGATCAGGATCACTTCATAACTAAAAGAGAAAGATAAGGAGGGGGATGTGGTGGGGGTAGGAGGTGGGAGTGCATGATTAGAAAGCAGAGAGGTGAAGAGTGAGAGATGGAAAGGTGCAGAAAATAGCTCCACAATATTCTCAGAAACCAAACAGAGGGTCTGTTATCAGGACTCATGGAAAACATCCTCAGCACAATCCCCTAAAGTGACAGAGAGGGAGAGAGGGACTGAGGGCAAGATTTAGGATGAAAGTGTATGGTATTAAGTGGAATGAGAGATATTTCTTGAAAGAACACTTTCTATTGAATAGAGTGGGCCCAAAAAGCCACACTTAAATAAGTATAAATTGTATTGTATCAAAGAGAAAGTGGAATCTGCAAACAAATAATGCTGATTTCTCAACTTTTTTTTTTTTTTTGCATTTGCATTTGCATTTGCATTTGCATTTGCAGCTAACCAACTGCATCTAGCATGCTAATTAAATGGGATGTGTGAAGTCAGTTCTCCATAAGTTCAGAGTAACCACAGATGTAGTTCATCACATTACTTAGAAACACGGCCCACTAATGTCTGTCAAACCAAAAGTGTTCAAATACTTAATTTTAAAATATATATTGTTTTGAAATGATACATTTCAAGCAACTGATTTTTAATAGTTTTTTTTTTTACTCAAATTGTAATTTTTCATGTTTTTTATTTGTTTGAAATTATGTTTTATTGGGAAGTTTAATTGAGAAGTGATTGTGCTGATCATACATTTTTGTAAAAGGGACGGTTCACCCAAAAATAAAACTTCTGTCATCATTTACTCACCCTCATGACACTCCAACCCCATAAGATTTTCTTTCTTCTGTGGAACATAAATTGTTTAATTACTAAAGTTACTAAAATCCATGATAATGGATTTGACAATGTTGATATGTTTGGTCTTGGCGGAATAGATCAGCTACACGACCCGCTGCTGTGAGCAAGTAAGACATGCTGCTGCTGTACAATATAGCTACATGAATTACCCATAGCAGATCTATACAAGTGGAGCTGGGGAAGGTGGAGGGTTTCTGAAAGCACACTGCAACTGCTACAGCAAATACTGATTAAGTATTTAAAGGTTGGGCAGCGAACTCATTGACTACTGATACAGCAGGAACCAGTCAGCTTTGCCCTATAGAGAAGATGTGATTGCAGACCTATCAGCCTGTGCCATCTGGAGTTTCATGACAAAACTTTGTATTTTATTATTATTATTTCATAATATTTTATTATTTTTATTATTTTATTTTTTTTCATAAGAAACTCAATTAGTTTTGGAACTTCATTTTTTAGGTGAACTATCCTTTTTAGTTTGACTTAGTGTGTCATGGTTAAGCATGTGGTTAATCCAACAAAGATGATGCATGACACAGAATGACAGAATATTTATTAAAACATTTACCAAATGTTAACATGAACTGAGGAAAACTGAGAGCTTAAATACACAAGGAAAGATCATTAATGAGACAAGAAACAGGTGAGGAATAATCAGAAACCATGACATCTATAATGATGAACTAGAACACAGGCAAAACAGTGACTTTTTTGCTTCATTGTAAGCAAAAAAGGAGGAAAAAAGTCCTTGTACAAATGAGTTTAAATGTCAAGTGTCACAAATTTGTTTGCATTTGATAAGAGACCAGGGTAACACTTTAGTATGGGGAACACATATTCACTATTAACTATGACTTTTCCCTCAATAAGCTACTGCTTATTAATAGTTCTACATCCTTTAATAGGATTAAGGAATGTAGAATATTGTCATGCTGAATAAGGCATTAATATATGCTTTATAAGTAGTAATAAACCGCCAATATGCAGGCTAATAAAGGTAAAGGTAAAGGTAGTTGTTGTAGTGGTTAGCCTGCACATTAGCTGTTTATTACTACTTATAAATTATTATATTATATTAATGCCTTATTCAGAATGACCATATTCTGCATCCTTTTATCCTACCCAATACCTGAACTTAACCAATACAACAACTATCTTTACTATAAGGCATTAATATGTGCTTTATAAGTAGTAATAAACAGCCAGTATTCAGGCTAATAAGCAAGTGATAACTATTTCCTATACTGAAGTGTTATAGAGACCAGATTTATGTAAAATAGTTTAAAATACATTCCACAAGCACTTACTTTTAAATGGGCTTTAAACATGTGAATAAAACCTTTCATCAGACTTCTTTTAAAATCTGATTTAAAGAATCATAACCTAAGGCGGTTACACTTTATTTCGATGGTCCACTTTCTTTGTCATTAGAGTATTAACAGACTCTTAGTAGAGTTTTGTTAGGGTTAGTAGAATAAATTGATATGTACTTTCAGTGTTATTTATAAACAGTAGAATGTCTGTTGGGGAGAATCAAAATAAACACTCTTAAAAATAAAGGTTCCAAAAGGGTTTTTTGCAGTGACATACAGTGTTTGTTTTCTCTAATATGCGGTGAGTGGGTCAGGCAGAGATGAAGGTAAGGTAGATTTGAACGTCATCAGCATAACAATAAAAACGAAGTCCATACTTGCATATGATACTGGCTGCATGTAGATTATAAAAAGTAACGGAACAAGAACCGAGCCTCGCGGAACACCTTGTGTCAGTGGAGTTGTGGTGGATTTATACCCTTGCATGGTCTACTTTCTATCAGTGAGATAAGAAATGAACCAGGAAAGAGCAGAACCACTGATTCCGATACCAGAAAGACAGGAAATGAGAACTTCATGACAGACAGCATCAAATGCTGAATTTATAACAAGGAGAATTAGGATGTTTGTAAACCCAGATTCCATAGAAAGAAGGACCACACGAATAAACAGAAGCTCAAGCATGTTAGCTTGAAGCGTGCAAGAACCAATGACGTTCATTCTCGTGTGTTACGCAGAGACTGTCCTCCTCCTCCAAAAAGTGACCCTATAGGTCGTTTTTTCAAGCACCTTATTACGACCTATATTTTTTTTTTTATTAACGACTACACCTACCCCAACCCTAAACCTACCCTTATTGATTTATAGCGCATATACACTTTATGAGCACATGCGTTCCCTGGGATCGAACCCACGATCGCATGATCACATGATCGCATATTCGGTTGTTAAGTCTGACGTCACGTGGCAGCGCTTCCGGGTCCAAACGCTCTATCTCATACCACAAGAAAACAACAAACGGTGCTAATATACACACACGATGTGGTGTAATACTACCAAAAAATTATAATCATAATAATTTATCTCCATACCAAAATCCCAGATGGCCAGACAGTGATTCATCTTTTATAAATCGTTAAAATATTAATATCTGTAACGCTGTGAGCATGGAGACTATTGTATAGACTGTAAGTATTTTAAATGTTAAACTTTAAAATGTTAAATGTTTATTATGAATAAATAGCGCTCATAAACGGCCGTCGACATGGCATTCTCAAGTGAAACGAGTCGAGGCTTGGACCCGGAAACGGCGTTCCTTACGTCACCACTTAACAAGTGGATTGTTGTATATTGCAATGCTCTACCAATTGACCCTTCGTTGGGAGTTTGATTGACAAGCGATCTAACCAATCAGAACGCCGAATCCGCCATTTTGTCCGACAAAGCAGTCAGGAGTTAAAAGATTAACCTCGGTGGACTTAAACTTGAAAAATGGTGTGTATAGACGTCTTTCCGCGTTTGAAACAACATTCATTCTCATGTTCATTCATGTTAATTTGATGCTATAAATTAACTAGTAGGAAAAGATGATTGGTTACGAGCTTCCTGAGCTGAGGCGCTACAGAAATCTGTCACGACACATTAAACAGCCACAAAACGGTTTTTATTGTTTGAATTTCTTAAAAAATTACACAATTTGAAAGCTGGGACTTTGTTTAATATCAGAAGTAACCTGCTCTGTCTTGTCTGTCGACGTGTTGTCAGTGTCCTCTTTGCTCCGTGATGTATTTTTCACTCTGTGTGGTGCGACAGCGTCATGGCTTCGGACAAAGCAACAGTAACTAAGGGGAACGGGTCTTTGTGACGGGTCAATTGAGCTATGCGAAATATGACGCAGATAAAAGGGTCCAATGCATTAAAATGAAAGTGTCCTGTTGTCAATAGGGGCGCAACTTTAGCAAACGCTACTATGGGTCGTATTTCATACATTAAAATGAAAGTGTCCTGTTGTCGATAGGGGCGCAACTTTAGTAAACGCTGCTATGGGTTGTATTTCAGGGAAGTGACAAACGACCTATATGGGCATATTGGTTGGATGACATGTTGGTTACGCAGCATGTTTGAGCTTCCAGAACATGTTCTGTTTGTTCGCTGATCAATGTTTAAATGTGAATAAAAGCCTAAATTATATCTCTTCATTATATAAAGCGATTGAGTCTCTTCAGAAAATTTGGACTAGACTGCTCAAATCATATGGATTAGTTTTACGATCTTTTAATGAACTTTTTGAAGCGTCAAAGTGGTAGTTGCATACCTGTCTATAAAGCTCTCAGATTTCATCAAAAAGATCTTCATTTGCATTCTGAAGATGAACAAAAATCTTACAGGTTTGGAACGACATGACAGTGAGTAATTAATGACAGAATTTTCATTTTTGGGTTACCTTTAAAGGCAACTAAAACACATAAGAATGTGTTTTGTCATATGAAAACAGTTTCACTAACAATAGCAGAAAAAAAGAGTTAGTGCAAGAGAGGAGGTCTGTAAACATTCCCCAATATGTTTGTTTGCTCTGGCTCCCTTCTCTCTCACAAACGCTTGAGGGGAAGAAATGAAGTGAGGGAATAACAGACATGAAGAGCAGTCGCTTTTTACATCCTAAATCATAAACTAAATTCAGTTTCTTGGACTAAGCAGAACAAATTTTTGTGAAATTTTTGAAAAATATGCTTTAAGAAACTGACAACAGAGTAAGAAAATTCAATTTAATTCAAGATATATTAACTGAAAATGAGTCTTAATATCATCATACAATTTTCCACCATGCTTCAGGGATAGATTTTTTTAAATATTCTGGAAAACAAAACAAAATACCAATTATTTCATCATATGTTTTAATAGAATTATATATTTTTAAATGTATTTCAACATGAATGTTATTATCAAAAAACAAAATGAGGCCTTAAAAGGACACAGGACTGAAGAAGTAAGAGGGAATGTATATGTGTGTGTGTGACTGCATACAGAGATGGGTTTTATCTTCTGTAGTGGTGCTTTTGGAGTTGCTGTGTTGTATTTATAGCTCTTCTTGATAGAAAAAGCCTGCCCAAACCCCACCACTCCAATTAGTCACCCCATAGGTGGAGTAATTTAATAGAACATACAGCCCCAGCCAAGAGCCACCAAGCTCAGTCTGGCCAGACTCTTCACACAGACAGACAGCTTTTCTCTTGAGGTAAGAGCCACAGGCGCTTGTGTCTATACATGAGATTACTAACACCAAACCTCACTGCTACTCTCCAGCACTTTACTCCATTTACTTTTTAACACTTTATTGTTAAATGGTCCATTAGACATTCTACCAACTATACATTTGCAACTACATGTCAACTAACTCTCATTAAAGTATTAATAGACTGTCTGCTTAATGTCTGTTAATACCTTATTTTGATGGTCCCCCAACAGACATTCTACTAACTTTAAGTAACTTTGCAAATACATGTCGACTTATTCTACTTACCCAAACCCTAACACTTAACCCAAACCTAACAGTCTACTACTAATACTCTAATGAGAGTTGACAAGTCACTTATAGTTAGTAGAATGTCTAAAGTGGGCCATCGAAATAAAGTGTAACCCAAATAATATAATATACGTCTCTATGTCTGCAGTCATGTCTTATTCTTTATGATTTTTGTAACTGTTAAGTGAATATGTTGCTCCTCTAGACTAAAATATGCATTATTTCTAAAACGCACAGGACACTTTATTTTAAGGTGTCTTTGTTACAGTGTAATAAGTACTGAGTAATATTAATAAGCTACATGTATTTACTATAGGGTTAGGTTTAGGGTTTGGTTTAGGGTTAGATGCATGTAATTTTGCAGAATATATAATTATTACTATAGTAACATGTAACGAGCATTGTAAAATAAAGTGTTACTTTTCTCTTATGCTTACCAAGGCTGCATTTATTTGATTAAAAATACAGTAAAAGCAGTAATATTGTGAAATATTATTACAGTTCAAAACATCTGTTTTCAGTATGAATATATTTTAAAATGTAATTTATTAATGTGATGGCAAAGCTAAATTTCAGCAGCCATTACTCCAGTCTTCAGTGTCACATGATTGATTTGTTTTAAGATTCTTTGATGAACAGGAGGTTCAAAAGAACACCATTTATTTAAAATATAATTTTTTTGTAATGTTATAAATGTCTTTACTGTCCATTTTCATCAATTTAATGCATCCTTGATTGATAAAAGTGTTATTTTCTTCCAAAAAATAAAGTAAAATAAAAAAAATAATAATATGCATGTACTCACCACAAAATTTTTAATCTACTATCAAACGTCTGCAACAGTTAAGAATTCGTCTCACAGTGGCTTGGTGTTGTGTTAACAGGTTACCATAGCATTGTATATGACACCCTATAAAGTCTATGACAGCTATAAGTCCCTCTTAAAGCATTTATGGAGAAGATAAAAGGCATTTATAGAGTCATGATGGGTGGCCAGAATCTTTCCATGGATATGGATTGTGCTGGAGCAGGAATGGGGGTGTGAAGGTTGTGAGTGTGGGACGTGAACACAAGGTCTAAGTCTCAGTAGGGTTAGTCTTCCATCCACCTGTCTGCAATCTCTTTTTAGTGTTGTCTGAAAGCATTCCATCTATCTTTCAGACCTCCGCAATACTTTTAATTAGCATTGCGTGTGATATGTTTGTGAGATGGCACTCGGAAATGTCTCCAAACACAGCTGAGGATTATAAAAGGAAAGATTAGACAAATACCAAATCATGCCCAAGAGAGGAGGCCTTGTTAGAGGAGATCAGTTTCAAGTGTGCTGGTGACAACATTTCAAAAAAACAAAAGCTTATTAGCGTAAAAGAGGGTTTTTTTATGATATATCAAGAATGACTCAGTTGACATACAGGCTGACTTTGACATTTATAAGCTTTAACATACTTAAAGGGATAGTTCACCCCAAAAATGAAAATTCTGTCATAATTTACTCCCCCTCAAGTTGTTCCACACCTGTATAAATTTCTTTGTACTGCTGAACACAAAAGAAGATATTTAGAAGAATGTTTGTAACCAAGCAGATCTCGCCCACATTAACTACCATTGTGTTTTTTTTGTTGTTGTTTTTTTTCTACTATGTGGGGGTGAGATCTGTTTGGTTACAAACATTCTTCTAAATATCTGCTTTTGTGTTCAGCAGTACAAAGAAATGTATACAGGTGTGGAACAACTTGAGCGGGAGTAAATTATGACAGAATTTTCATTTTTGGGTGAACTATCTCTGTAAGCTTAATTCTTTAATTGAATTATTGCAATGTTACCACCAAACTTGAATATAGATTTAATAGGGTATAGGTGCAGGAAATCACAGTGAGGATTCTTGATGTAAACTATACAGAGAAGATATGAGAGGAGGGGGAAAATGGGCCCAGTCCTGAGACGGTTTTAATAGGGTCAATAAGACAAATAAGATTAGAATAACAAGATTTCCTTTGACAATGTAAGAGGAAACTGTAGTGGATGAAAATTTAATTATTTAGAGCTACTGCATGATATTTTATGAATAAAAAAGCTTTCTCTCCAAACAATGTTTTCTTTTGTTGGCTTTAGCACATCAGTGTCGTTGCACATTAGTGGGATCATGACATTCCAAATCAAGAATTATTCAATCACATAAACCTTAATTATCTTTTTTCGATTATCTTGAGTCTAAACCCTTTTTGGTTGTTAGACAACCTTTTTGCTTCACCCATCTGGTTACACTTTGATTTTCGATAGTCCACTTTAGACATTCTACTATCTATAAGTAACTTTGCAACTACATGTCAATTAACTCTCATTCATTTGCAAATAGATGTCAGCTAACTCTCACTAGTATTAGTAGACTACTAGGTTAGGGTTAGTAGAATAAGTTGACGTACTTGCAAAGTTACTTTTTGTCAGTATATTGTCTGTTGGGGGAGCATCAATATAGGGTTAAAAAGAGTGTTAGAAGATATTAAGCAGACAGTCAACTAATAATACTCTAATGACTACATGTAGTTGCAAAGTTACTTCTAGTTAGTAGAAATGTCTAAAGTGGACCATCAAAATAAAGTGTTACCCTACATTTTAGATAAGTCTAAGGCAAAAGTGTTAGTGCATTTCCAAAAATAGTACTGGATTAGACAGCTTACAGAAGTGCCTTTAAATGACTTGAAATGATTTATTGAAATGAAAATAAGATCTAGAGTTCCCACAGTCTTGGGAAAGTTGGTTCTATGTGGTAGCCTAATTTTAAAAGTGTGATTTGTAGACCTGGAAATGTCATGTAAAATACACCACTGTTATTTTTATAATGAACGTACCTTTTACTATATTTATTCCATGCTCTAAAATTTTGAATTATAGATTATATAATTGTATATGTAAAAGAGTTAAAAATATTCCTTAAAGTCACCGTGAAATAAACTGACATTTTTTTATTTCTTTTTTTAATGTAATATTGCAGTAGTAGCCTATTTATTATGAATGATTTATCCATGCAAAAAATATTATTTCTTTTTTTTTTTAATTAATGTGCCCTCATAATCTTTAATCAAAATATTTTCCCCTCCCTCTTGCATCAACATCTCTTCTCTTCTCTGATGACGTTTACTGGCTTGAGGGCGGGACAACCTGTCACTCACATGACATCACAGCAATAGCAAACCACAACCATCCAATCAATTCCCCATGGATAAAATCAAGTCCCACCCTACATTTTTTCTTGTTTGAGAAGCCGTTTTCACTAAAAAATGTAGGGTGGGACTTGAGTATCGCACACTCTACAAAATGCTGGGTTGTTTGTTTGAGTCCAATATGGACAAACCCAACCGTTGGGTTAAGTTTTTTAGTTACATTTTTAACCCAACTGTTGGGTTTGTCCATATTTGACCCAAACATGGGTTGAAACAACCCAGCATTTTTTAGAGTGCAACTTCCATTTCATGCCGACTTTAAAAACCGAAAAAGCATTTCAACAAACTGTGCCTAAACACTACAAAATAGTGATATTTTAGTTTATCTATGGTCTGTATCAAAAGTAAAATGTTTATATTAAGTAAAAAAGCAATATAAACATTTAGTGACAATATTCAGCAGAATATAATTGTAAAAATGTCTTGACCAGTCACTGTCAAGCTCGTGCTTAGAGCCTCAGACAACTAATTTCCACAAGAAAATATGGTCAGAATAACCTGCATGCTATTTTGATAGTGTGAAAAGACGTAGAAGGAACCTAATGGAAAGAATTGAGATGGCTTGCCAGTTGGATGGAGAAAGGGAGAAAGCCTGAAGAAGTGAGACAGCAGAAAAGGGCAAGACAAACAGGAAGCAGAGGAGGGGGGAGTGAAGGACTGACTGTGCAAGTCAAAGAATTTCTTAGAAGGATTTTAAGCAAGAGAGCGTGCTTCTCCTGGTTTCCATCTACTGCCTTTTATGGTAAAACTGTTGAGGGGGATTTGGTGTGGTAGTGAAGCCCTGGCCGGACGTGGGCTCACACACTCACAACGGGATAGCAGGGGGCTGAGGAGCAGGGAGACAGCGTGCGCGGGACACTAGGGACCCCTGAGGCGGTGGCACAGAGTGAGGCGGCACGCAGCATCACAGAGCTCATGGGAACAATTCGCAGAGAGGGTTAACAGGTCCAGGACTCAGACAGCTGCGTGAGTAGATGGCATTCTGTTTAGTCAAAATCATAATCTCTCTATGTTAATAACTCTTCAAAGATACACTCAAAGGTTCTTTGAACGGTTTGCTTTTAGATCAGTTTTAGAATCAGACTTATCTGGCCTATTACAGGAAAGATGGATTATTCTCAGAAAACGTCCAATCATTGTAATGTTTATAGGTAATCACATCCATGCCAGCACAGACACATTTACAAACGCACACACTAACACATGTTGATACACAATATAATTGCTGAAAGCTGGAGGTGAGATAACAGGCTGGTTACGATGGTATGATGTAGTACACTGTGGAATTCCAGTGTGTTCCATCCAACACAACTGATGCCTCACTGTTGCCCATGCAGTCTTTCTTTCTTTCTTTTCAAATATGTCTTTCTAAATTTTTGTAAGAACATGAATCATATAAATTTATATGGGCTACAAAAGTCTGAGACCACTAATAAAATTGGCTATAATATTTTTAATTATCAATTACATTATCATCATAACAAATTGGAGTTAGAATTTGAATTGGAAAAATAACATTTATTTATTTATTTATTTATTTTCTTTAATGGATGGTAATTATCATTAACTAAACCTAAATCCTTTAAAAAACATTTGTAATACTTGAAATAAAATAATAATTAACTGAAATAAAATAAATTAAAATAATTTTTAAAAACTTAAAAACTTATTTTAGCTAGTTGCCAAGGCAAAATTTCTCATTTTCGTTTAGTTGAAGTACTAAAATAAATAAAACTAAAAACTAAACCTTAATAAAAACTCTATAGACATGTTAAAAAAATTATAAAAATGACAAAATTACTAAAACTTTAACTAAAGGCAAAATGAAAACAGAAAAAATAAAAAATAAAATCTAATTAAAATTATGAACCCATATCCCGTATCCCACCTCAATAGCAGCGAAAGTGTTTTGTATTATAACATTAACACAATAAGTACATTGTACCTAACATTCTTTTAATGTAAGTACATAGTAGTTAAAGACATAATATAAAGTGTGACCAATGATTCTAAAATAACACTGCTTTAATGTTTCATGAATTCCACAAGTAAATCCTGATGATCATGTTCCCCAGCAGGATTTGAGAATGATCCAAAAAGCATTTCGTGCTTCAGTGGAAGCAAGAACATCTGGAAATGATTTACTCACTTTATTAGTAACCTAAAAATAGCGCAGAATCTAATATACCTGTACGTCTTAGTCATAATATTTATTTGTTGGAAATGTATCAAAAAACTGAAAAATGTATTTACAGGTTTCCATTTTCAAGGTGGCTTCTATATTAACTCTTAATATCTCACAGCACAATAATTTATAATGGTTTGAGCCAAATAAATATTATGTCAACACAGATTACAGATCTTATCAGAAGGTTCTAGCATTTTCTCACATCTTCTCAAACTCTCTCCATCACAGGATTGAAAGGCTGAAGTAAAGATGACAGAGCGTTATGACTGCCACTACTGTAAGGAGTCTCTGTTTGGGAAGAAGTATGTTCTTCGTGAGGAAAACCCATACTGTGTGAAGTGCTATGAGAGCCTGTACTCCAATACCTGTGAGGAGTGCAAGAAACCCATCGGCTGCAACAGCAGGGTAACATTAGTTAAAGTACCATGTATGAAGTTGCATAAAACCAGCCAATCAGATTAGAGCTTGCAGATCGAGAAAATGCTTTCCAGTGTTGTCATCAAATGTGGGAGGTCCATATGTACTACCCAGTGTTAGGAGCGAGGCATTACAAGTAACTGAGCTATGTAATCAGATTACTTTTCAAGTAACTAGTAACGTAACGCATTACTTTTGAATTTACAACAAAATATCTGATTTTATTTTTCAAATAAGTAATGCTAGTTACTTTGTTAACCCATTTATTGACTGACAGCTCTCTTGTCCCCATGTTAAGAGAAATCGGCATTGTGTGCGCTGTTCAAACATGATGCTTATTGTAAAGGCCCGTTCACACCAAGAACGATAACTATAACGATAACTATATTTGCTTCCATACCAACGAACGATAACGGTCTGTTTATTCTAAGCTCACGTGCTGCAGTTTCAAAGTGTTTACAACATGTTTTTGCTGTTCTTGTTGCATTTACACAGCTTTAACCAGCAGATGTCCTCAGCATGCTATGTTTCGAGTGAATAGCTAGTGTAATCGATCTAATCTAACAGTGAATTTAGCTGACGAAGTCGATATAGTGGAATAAAATCAACGCCTAGTCTTTTTCATTGCAACTTCAAAGGAAGCAAGACAGTGTTGTCAAAACTAGCGCTGGATCCCTGAGGTAATTTTATGTTACACTGTTTGCTAGCCTGGCATTATGATCTCATCGTTAATACTTCACACCATTTATTCTGAGGGTATGACTGATTGTTTTCCATATATCAGTTTTCTTTAAAGTATCCATGAAAAGGGGGTTTTACTTGTCAAACAGTGGTGGCTTTTTCTGGACCTCGGCGATTAACTTCTCCGCAATGTCGTCTGCCGTTTTAAATGCGCAAACCTTTAAATTAGAATGGATTCTGATTGGCTGTCAGTGTTTTATCGTTCAACAGCTGGAAAAAAAAATCATTCTGAAAGTGATCCCAACGTTTCTCTTTATTGTCATCGTTATAGTTGTGGTGTGGACAGTGCTATTCTTTTATATTTAGAACGATTTTTAAAACTATATTGTTATCTTTATAGTTATCGCTCTTGGTGTAAACGAGCCTTAATTCTCGACTAAATGTGAGCAGGCATTTACTCATCTCACTTGCACAAAAACAGATTCAGTATTCCTCAAAATAACTAAAAACAGTGAAATGCAAACACTGGTACAACCATATCAAAGTGCGTCTTTTGCTGCTTTAGGATCTGTCCTACAAGGACCGTCACTGGCATGAGGACTGTTTCCACTGCTTCCAGTGCAAGCGCTCACTGGTGGACAAGCCCTTCTCCACTAAAGATGAGCAGCTGCTGTGCACCGAGTGCTATTCTAATGAGTACTCCTCCAAATGCCATGAATGCAAGAAGACCATTATGCCTGGTAAGATATTCTTCACCATTGGAGGAACGTTCAGCTATTACCTCATATCAGTAGATGTTTTCTTTTATACTCAGCACTGCCATAAAATCATATTTCATTCAGCACCACATTCTTTCCATTAAAGCAAATGAAAACTGCTTCCTTTCACACAGTCGATCTTTGCCTAGATCTTGTGAAGAAAGAATAACTGTCATAATACAGATATATTACAGACCCATCATGACGTCAAAGCAATAGATTAAGTGATCTGCACACTGGTAATAAATATTCATTGATAAATCCTCAAAAACAGGTCCTCGTGATCATGTAAAAGTCTTGCACTCTCATTAACCCATTATGTTTTATGATCAACCACCCCTTTTATCATATTGTGCAGTCAAAATGAATAGATGGAACCAAGGATAGATTGAGTATATGTGTAGATTAAAGCTATTTTGGGTGTTTAATTAGTGTGCATTCCTGTGGAATGATCCAGCTCTCACTGAGTGAAACTTAATATTTCAAGTGTGGAGCATAGGGATTTAAAAGATACAAGCCAGACTCTTTAAAACAATGAAACTCTGTGCTGTCTCTGTTTACACTGTACCACTGCTGGTATTTATTGAGCTTTCATCTGGATGTGTTGAAAGAGATTTATGCTTCATCTCAAGCCTTTAACAGCTCAACTTAGCTGTTATGTTACAGTTGATATGGCTGTAGTAATGTAATCCTGATAATAATTCAATATCCATTATCTGTGTTTGATATCTGAATCAGATAAGAATATAGGCTACTCTATATATATTATCATATATAGATCGAATCAATGTTTTTTTTTTTTTTTTTTTTATACTGTATATAGAATTTNTGTAGAATTTGGCATTAAATCTACTTTTTCATATTTGTAATTTTTCTGTATTCAAAAAAACAAAACAAACAAATACAAAAAAAAAATAGGCCATAAGCCATTTACAGTAAATGTGACCAAATGCCCACTTATGCAAACAAGCAGAACAGATAAAGAAAAAATAAATAAGCAAATAACTAAATTGATATTAAGTCCACATGTTTGAATGAATTCATAAATACTCATTTACATTTACCCATATAAAATGACTTAAACTTATATTTGTCTACAAGTACACTACTTTTTAAGAGAGTAATACTTTTATTAAAGGGATAGTTCATCCAAAAATGAAAATTTTGTCATCATTTACTCACACTCAAGTTGTTTCAAAGCGGTATACATTTCTTTGTTCTGCTGTATACACAAAGGAAGATATTTGGAAGAATGTTTGTAACCAAGCAGATCTCACCCCCCCCATTGATTACCATAGTAGGAACAAAAAAATACTATGGCAGTCAATGGGAAGTGAGATTTGCTTGGTTACAAACATTCTTCCAAATATCTTCCTTTGTGTACAGCAGAACAAAGAAATGTATACTGATATGTAACAACTTAAGGGGGGATTTTCATTTTTGGGTGACTTATCCCTTTAAAGAAAGATTGAATAAATTGACAAAAATGACAGTCAATACATTTATATTAATTGAGCTTTACTGAATTTACAATATTACTGTTTATACTACTTTTGACACACAATTAAATGCAGCCCACTCAACCCCCAAACAATTAAACGGTAGTGTATGTTACAAAATACCTGGTCTAGATGTTAAAATTGCAATTATAAGCATAGAAAGTATCTGATTATCTACAACATGACCTGATATTTTGGACAAGGACTTATATCTACAAACTTCCTCCATCCTTTCTTCATAAGCAGAATGTTGTTGTATTTGGGATAAGATGGCTCTCTTCCTCTCCCTCAGGCTCCAGGAAGATGGAGCATAAAGGAAACAGCTGGCATGAGACCTGCTTTACCTGCCAGCGCTGCCAGCAGCCAATTGGCACCAAGAGCTTCATCCCCAAAGACAACTATAACTATTGCGTGCCCTGCTACGAAAAGCAGTTTGCCATGCAATGTGTTCACTGCAAGAAGGTAGATTCCACAGTTGAAGGAAAACTAAAACAAGCTTTTAGATGTTTTATAGGCTACACGAAGTACATATACACTGGCCTTCAAAAGTTTGGAAATACCCCTGGCAAAGTGTGGTTTTGGACGATATCAGCTTAAATCCTTATCATTTTTTTGGTGCAAATACATTAAAGTAACTTGACATTATCATTGAAGACCAGCAATAATAATTTTCATTTTGATTACATAATAATGGCAATATATACATGTCAAAGTCAGACATGCCCCTTTGCCAGCTGTGATGCCTGGTTACTGGTTTAAACTTGGCCCAGGTTTGTAAAAGATTTTTGGGTCAGCACACCTTAATAGCTTCAACAATTGATTGCCAATTAAGTTTAGAATACAATGAACCAATTAGAACCCAGTTTAGGTCAGATAGCTGCTAATGGTGGATATTTTGATGAATCGAAAATTTTAGTTTTTTCTATGTATAAACTGTTTATGTTAAAAAATATGTTTTCGTAGTTTGTGTTGTCCCTTATCAGTGCAAAATTATCACAAATTAAAAAGGATTCATGCCAATATTGTCCAAAACCCCACTTTTCTAGGGCGTTTCCAAACTTTTGGAGGGCAGTGTACACTTGCATTAAACTTTTTAAGACTCCAGAAACTCTTTAAGCATAAACGGCTGCTCAGGATGTAATATTAGTTCACTACTTACTGAATAGTGTGCGTTACATTCTATACGTCGACCACTTTTCATTGTGAGATGCAATTTTTCATGCATGTTAGCTGTATATTGCACTTTTGAGTTTCAGTATTCTATCCATACAGATAATCTGCATACTGTATACTGCAGAAAAAGGGTAGTATGTTATTCCGATCAGATTCCTTCTCTGTCTAGCCCATCACCACTGGCGGTGTGACGTACCATGACCAGCCCTGGCATAAGGACTGTTTCCTGTGCACTGGCTGTAAGCAGCAGCTGTCTGGCCAGCGCTTCACCTCTCGTGATGACTTTGCCTACTGCCTCAACTGCTTCTGCAACTTGTATGCCAAGAAATGTGCCTCCTGCACCACCCCCATCAGTGGTATGTACAAATACGCCCTGTCCGAAATCAAATACTTCCCTACTATATAGTATGTGAAAAACGGTACGCCAAAAGAGCGGTATGTCCAAATACATAGTATTCGAAAAAACAGTACTCGAAAAGTCCCCGAATGACCTACTACTTCTGGCGAGATTCTGAAGTGTGCATACAATGGACACTTTACTATCCCATGAGGCCATGGGAGGGGATTTATCAACCTGACGCTGGTAGGTCACATGACAGTAACAACATGGCAGATGTAGTACGTCTGGATTTCATTCATACTACCCATTCATACTATATAGAATGTACTTTTTTAATGACCACAAAGTAAATTCAAATGTAGTACGTTCTCAGACAGTACGTGATTATGGACGCAGCGATATGCAAAATATATTTGCCCATGTGATGTTTTAATGGTACAAAGACCTCTTGCATGTCAAAAGATCCAGGAAATTTTGATTTCTCATGTCATGACTCGTTTAAAAATTAAAAACTAGAAATGTTGCTTTGATAACTAAGGCCCTGTTCACACCTGGTATTAGGGATGCATTTTGGTCGATCGGATCACAAGTAGATGAGGGAGACATACCCGTTTACACCTGGTGTTTTAATCCATCTCTTTTGTCTACTTTCAACCACTTCTGTCTTCATTTCTTCGAGGGGAGGGTCTATATGGGCGGGTAAATGTGTGGGTTTTTTCAGATCATTCGATCTAATGGACAAAAAAGACATGCGCAATTTATGTATAAACATGCCCGGAGACAAAGAAAAACATACAGAGAGCAGGAGCTTCCATTTCTGATCTGCAAGCCAAGACCACACCGAGCGGTGTGTGTGTGTGTTAGAAATCAGGAATGGTGAGAGAACATTGTGCTTGGTACGTTTTTCGTCTTCAAACCAAACTTGGGTCTTCAGCCGACAAAGTTTAAATCCCGTCTGGCTAGCGCGCTTCCCATCATTTTTATGAATTAAGTCTGTAGGCAGTCTTTTGTGGCTGTTCGAACACATTTAAACACATGAGCGTCTACACTACGAAAGCAATCTGGTCTAATGCGTTTTTGACTACCTATGGAAGTGGTTGAAAGTGGACAAGCTCAAACATTTTAGATCCCATTTACACCTGTATTTAGCATTGTCCACTTGTGATCCGATTGACCAAAACACATCTTAATACCAGGTGTAAACAGGGCCCAACTGAAGTAAAATAAGTCTGAGCTGAAGTACTACGACTAAACCTGAAATCAAAATAAATTCAAGCTAAATAGAACCATTTACAAAAATGAATAAAATGGCAAAAGCACATAATGAACTGGACCAGAATGTTCCCCAAAGTTGCAAAACTCGCCAAAAATTTCTCACCTTGTTCTTCCAATTCAACATCCTGCGGCACATGGCCAATTCAGATTCTAAAAAAACTGAATTGGAGAAACTTCTTAAATTCTGAATTTTGCTCAACCCTGTTTCAAAGAGCTCAAATCTACCAGCTTTCCATGAACTTCTATGGAACACAACTACATCTGCTTGTTGCTAGTACTCATAACATGTTTGTCATCGCACACAGGACTTGGAGGAAGCAAGTACATCTCCTTTGAGGAACGCCAGTGGCACAACGACTGTTTCAACTGCAAGAAGTGCTCGGTGTCTCTGGTGGGCAGAGGTTTCCTCACCGAGAGAGATGACATCCTGTGTCCCGATTGTGGCAAAGACATCTGAAAGCATGGCTGGAAAAAAATCAAGCATGCACAACGCTTAAAATGTTTAAAATCAAAGCATTGGAAAAGCATGAAACAGTGTGCGCAATGGTACTATATTTAGGTACTATAAGATTATAATAGTATATGAATAGCAAGAGGCAGATTTTCTTTATTTCAAGAGTTTTGAGCTTGCTTTAACTTAAAGACTGAAGAAACAATTAGTTCTAGAGATTAAGCTGTAAATGAAAATAATACACATCATTATCTCTTTGCATTATCTTTCTGACTGGCTCTCGGATGTGTTGCGTAACCCATGTCTTAACTTGCAAAAAATTATGTTGGCCTTTTTGTGCATCTAACAGTTATACATGAAATCTAAACAGTAATGCAATATCAATAAAGCTTACTACAAAAAAAAAAAAAGATTTTGTTTTTCTCATGAATGAAGTAGACTATTTGCACTAGCAAGCACTCAGTACATAAAAATAAAATAAGACAATAGGGCCACCTAGTGTTGAACAATGCAAACCAACATGAACCGTCTTATATGTTAAATTCAGTTTGGTAGTCATGGTGTGAAGCTTTTTATGTAAAGGTTTATGATTAAATGCTTGAAATTAGTTTTGCAGTAAAATGCAAATTGTCTGAATTTCTTGGAGTTTGAGTAGATAGTGAAGGAAATGCAGTCAACTTAGTGTCCAGTATATATGGAAACTCCTACAATTTCTAATATAAAAGCAGTGTAAAAGCATCCCAGGGTGCACCTCATGAGTAAATGTCCAGAAAGAGTACAACTGGAATCTAGAAAAGGGTGATCCAGAAGCCATTAATTCATACATTTGTATCCTTTTATAATTCTGATGATGACATCACTATTATTAACATCTTAGAATAAAAGTAAAACATAAGAAGACATGTACAAACTTTTGACAGGTAGTGCATTTTGTAATGGTGGGATTTGTTTATAGGAATTCAGGAAAACTCTCAAACAGTGGGGAAGAAGTTAAGCTTTCAATGTCTGCACTGTAGTGAAGAGTGAGAGAATGAGTGAGCGAGTGTGTGCTGACAAGAGTGAAAGAAAAAAGTAGAAGTTCTCTGACTGGAGATAAACTACAAAGAACGAGACAACGGTGAAAAGGTCATTTTAACCATTGCTGTCTCCATAGTCATTGTTTCCTTCTGCCTAGCCTGGATCAAGAACACCTAGGGCTGTGCACCATTCAGAATCATAACATCTTTTATATTAAATTCTTTTAAAATTAAAAATTCATTCAAATGTAATTGTCATTCGAAATTATACCATGGTTCAAAAGTTTGAAGTCAGTAAGATTTTTTTTAAAGAAACTTCTCAGGTTACTCATGTAAAACCATGGTTCCCTCCCCACAGCGCCCTCTGGGGGACGCAGCGCGAGTTCCCATTCGAAAGGAAACTAATCTTTTACTTAGCAAGTACGCATTAAATTGATCAAAAGTGACAGTAAAGACATTTATAATATTACAAAAGATTTCTATTTCAAATCAATTCTGTTATTTAGAACTTTCCATTCATCCAAAAAATCCAGAAAAAAAGTATAATGGTTTCTACAAAAATATAAACTGTTTTCAACATAGATAATAATAAAAACAAAAGTTTCTTGAGCAGCAAATCAGCATATTAGAATGATTTCTAAAGGATCATGTGACACTGAAGACTGGAGTAATGATAGCTGAAAATTCAAAACAGAAGTTATTAAAGGGGACCTATTATGCCCCTTTTCACAAGATGTAATATACAGTGCTCAGCGTAAATGAGTACACCCCCTTTGAAAAGTAACATTTTAAACAATATCTCAATGAACACAAAAACCATTTCCAAAATGTTGACAAGACTAAGTTTAATATAGCATCTGTTTAACTTATAACATGAAAGTAAGGTTAATATTATAACTTAGATTACACATTTTTCAGTTTTACTCAAATTAGGGTGATGCAAAAATGAGTACACCCCACAACAAAAATTACTACATCTAGTACTTTGTGTGGCCTCCATGATTTTTTAATGACAGCACCAAGTCTTCTAGAGACTGGATGCTGGATGGAGAGTGATGCTCAACTTGTCTCTTCAGAATTCCCCATAGTTGTTCGATTGGGTTCAGATCAGGAGCCACTGAATCACTTTCACCCTGTTCTTCTTCAGAAATCCAACAGTGGGCTTAGATGTGTGTTTAGGATCATTGTCATGTTGGAAAAGTGCACGACGACCAAGGGCATGGAGTGATGGTAGCATCTTCTCTTTCAGTATAGAGCAGTACATCTGTGAATTCATGATGCCGTCAGTGAAATGCAGCTCCCCGACACCAGCAGCACTCATGCAGCCCCACATAAGGACACTGCCAGCACCATGCATTTTTCTTTGTATTCCTCACCTTTGCGATTCCTGTATTCCTCATACAGTTTTGAAGCCATCAGTTCCAAAAACATTTATCTTGGTCTCATCACTCCAGAGTATAGAGTCCCAGTAGTCTTCATCTTTGTCAGCATGGGCCCTGGCAAACTCTAGGTGGGCTTTTTTGTGCCTGGGCTTTAGGAGAGGCTTCTTTCGTGGACGGCACCCATGCATGCCATTCCTCTGCAGTGTACGCCATATTGTGTCACGGGAAATAGAGACCCCAGTTTGGCTTTCTACTTCTTTAGATAACTGCAGTGAACTTTCATTCCAATTTTATTCAACCCTTCTCATCAGAAGTTAACGGAATGAGTACACCCCCTTTGAACACGGACTTAACTTCCATGGACGACCTGGACGTCTCTGTGAGATGGTTGCAGTTTCATCTTTTAAAAATTTTTGTACCACTTTTGCTACAGTATTCTGACTGATAAGTAAAGCTTTGCTGAGCTTCTTGTAACCTTCACCTTTCTTGTGTAAAGAAATTATTTTCTTTCTCAGGTCTTGTGACATTCCATTGCTGACAGCATGAAATGGGAAGGGGTTTTAACCCCATTATAAAAGTCAACTGTCTGCTGGACACCTGTGTAATGAATAATTAGACTCACCTTTGGTTGAATTCTCGTTAAATTAGACATTTGTAGTCTAAAATTTAGCTTTGCTCCAGAGACTTTCAGTGGGGTGTACTCATTTTTGCATCACCCTAATTAAAGTTATATTATTAACCTTACTTTTATAAGTTAAACAGATGCTATATAAAACTTAGTCTTGTCAACATTTTGGAAATAGTTTTTGTGTTCATTGAGATATTGTTTAAAATGTTACTTTTCAAAGGGGGTGTACTCATTTACGCTGAGCACTGTAAGTCTCTGGTGTCCCCAGAATGAGTCTGTGAAGTTTCAGCTCAAAATACCCCACAGATCATTTATTATAGCTTGTCAAATGTGCCCCTATTTGGGTGAGAGCAAAAACATGCCGTTTTTCTCAACAACAACAAAGCTGGACAATCTCACACAGCCAAAATGATTGTCAGTAATGGTGTTCAGCCTTACATTGTTCATACCGGAGTCGGACACTGATGGAGAGACTCAGGAAGAAGTTACAACTTTTAGAATACAACTGGACATTTCTGAATGGTTAGTGGATACATTTATGTAGTTGCTGTGGAGTTGATTCAACTCATCGACTAGAATGCGCCATCATGTTAATCTTTTGTACAAATCCAGCTTCGAATTGACCCTCGTTTGTGAAGCAGTCCAATGTAAAATGATGGCATGGCAACAATACTCTACAACACGTGTCAAACTTCACTCCTGGAGGGCCACTGTCCTGCAGAGTTTTGCTCCAACCAGGGGCGCGTTTCCTGAAGCGAACTATGGTCGCAAGTTCCGTCGTTACCATTAGAGTTCAATGGGACTTACGACCATGGTTCACCAACGAAGCTTTCGGGAAACGCACCCCAGCCTGGAAGTTTCTAGTAATCGTGAAGACCTTGATTAGCTGCTTCAGGTGGGTTAATTAGGGTTAGAGCTAAACTCTGCTCGACAGTGGCCCTCCAGGACCTAAGTTTGACACCCCTGCTCTACTACAACAACTCTTCTCTTCTGGGTTTGTGATGTCAACAACCGGGGAAAAAGCTTGTTGTAGTTGTAGTCCCTACCAGCGGTTTGTTGCAGTCCTTATAAAGTGATTTCTGTAAAAGAAAATATCTCCCTTTGCATTGAACTTTGAGCGTTGTAACTTTGCAGATGTTGTTTATGCTAAAAACAGCAACATTACACACTAAAGTAAAAAAAAAGTGAAATCATAATCAACCACCCCTTTAAATGTTATTTTAAATTGTAATATTTCACATATTTTGACCAAATAAATGCAGTCTTGGTAAGCATTAGATTTCCCCCCCCAAAAAAACATCTAGACCCCAACTTTTCAACAGTAGTGTACCTGTAACAAAGAAGTATGAATGGAATGAAATTAAAACATCATATATAGTTAATAAATGAACTTTTATTTTATAGACTACCACAATGTACTTAAGTTTAACTTAAGTATTAATAAACTTCAAAAAAGAACCACAAACACCATGATCAATCCTCTCAGCCGTTTATTTCATCAGGCTGGTTGTCAGTGAGAAACATTCCATGCAGTTCAATAAAAACTCAATTCATAATGCCTAGAAAAACCTTCACTAAAAACACTGACATGTGAAACACCCTTCATTTTGCTTTCTTACTTAAATACATAGTGCATGATGCAACACACATCACAACTGCATTATGGGGTCTATAAATACAAAACAGATTTACCTGACACTGGCCAAACCACTTGGAAGGGCCTATTCTGATCCAAATCACACATCAACTTGCAAAAATGTTTTTGGGAGAAAGGAGTGATTTCTTCAGTTACTCAGTATAATCCTATGTCAGTAAAACACAGCGGACATCTCTAAAACACATCAAGAGCATGTCCATCTATTTCCTCTAGGTGGGTTTGATATGTCAACATGATTCACGTGCACTGAAAAGTTTATTAATTGCAAGAAAGATTTCTAAAGGGAAACTCTGATCAGTCCAACATAAAACTGCTAGGAATGTGTCAGTTCCTTCACCACTACACCAAGCCTAAAGGCCGAAGCATTTCCTGGTTGTGAAATGAACCGGAGGGTCACACTGCACAAGTCACTTTTCCTGAGGCTGGTAAGTAAGGGTGAGAGTGAACACTTGAGGTGTGAGAAAAGAACCAATCTTGTCTCATCATGAGTGTCTTTCTTGGCCAACACAGAGACCCAGCAGATGATGTCAGTGGCGTTATTCATCTGTCCTTGATGACATCAGAGATTATGGCCATGTGATATGTTGAATCTTTTTCTTTGCATCAGGTGACTTAATGTCCTTCTGCCATGAAAAAAAGAAGAAGAAGAAATTAATCAGACAATTTAAATTCACATTTACTGTCAAAACCAAATCTACTCTCAAACCTCCTGTCAAGGTAAATAAACAGATTTCCATGGTGTTAGTGTCACACTCACAGCAGTGTCATGTTCTCCATCGCTGGGGGACGTGCGCTTTAGCTTAGACGTGGTATTGTTTGAATGTGGCGAGGAGTTGGCAGTGTTAGAGTGATTACAGGGGCTTTTGGGACTGGCCCCCGGCGATGACACTGGGGTCCTGTTAGAGGAATTTGAGGAAGAGCAGTTTGTAGAGGTCCCAGAGAGCTTGCGTATGGGGTTTGTGAGACTGATACTGGAAACTGGGGGCTTTATTCGGTCTGTGGCGACAGGTGCTGATGAAGTATCAGGTTTCTTCAGCTTCACACTGCCAGTTTTAGTAGAGCCTCCGTCAAAGACAATCAACGGCCTCTTCCTACCAGTATCAGTGCTTGAACTGAAAAAACAGAGTTTTAGTACAAGAGAAAACACTTTGGAGTTTTCATGCAGTTACATAACAGCCTTATGACTACTTTCTGTGAACAGAACTCAATTTGTATTATTATTCACACAGAAAAAAACTTCCCTTCTGCTGGTGCTCTCATTTTTTTTTTATTCCACATATTAAGAGTTAGTATTAAATTTAATTAAAACACACTGAACAACAAGTTTTGCCATCAAGTTGTGATAGTCTTTACTTCCCTATTGTAGCGTATATTCATGTGAAACAGCTTCTCGAGCAAGAAAAACTGTAGGGGCGGGACTTTAACGGTAACACTTTTCATTAGTTAAACATTAGTTAATGTATTAACTAACATGAACTAACCATGAGCAAAACATTTGTTACTGTATTTGTTAATCTTTGTTAACATTAGTTAATAAAAATACAGTTGTTCATTATTTATTCATGTTACTTCACAGTGCATTAAAGGGTTAGTTCACGCAAAAATGAAAATAATGTCATTAATTACTCACCCTCATGTCGTTCCACACCCGTAAGACCTTCGTTCATCTTCGGAACACAAATTAAGATATTTTTGATAAAATGCAGCGAAGCCTGTGTAGCGAAGCAAAGCCTGCAGCAAAGCCTGCATAGACAGCAATGGTACCTCCTCTCTCAAGATCCATAAAGGTACTAAAAACATATTTAAATCAGTTCATGTGAGTTCAGTGGTTCTACCTTAATATTATAAAGCGACGAGAATGTGTGTGTGTGCCAAAAAAACAAAAAAAAAACAAACAATATCTAGTGATGGCCAATATCAAAACACTGTTTCAGAGCGTTATGAATCTTTTGAGTCGAATCAGTGATTCGGATCGCGTATCAAACTGCTGAAATCACGTGACTTTGCCGCTCCGATCCACTGATTTGATTCGTAAAGCTCTGAAACTTCAAGAAGCAGTGTTATGAAATCGGCCATCACTAGATATTGTTAAAAAGTCATTATTTTGTTTTTTTGGCGCACCAAAAATATTCTCGTCGCTTTATAATATTAAGGTAGAACCACTGAACTCACATGAACTGATTTAAATATGTTTTTAGTACCTTTATGGATCTTAATTTGTGTTCTGAAGATGAACGAAAGTCTTACGGGTGAGGAACGACATGAGGGTGAGTAATAAATGACATTATTTTCATTTTGGGGTGAACTAACCCTTTAACTAATGTTAACAAGATTTTAATAATGTATTAGTAAATGTTGAAATTGACATTAACAAAGATTAATAAATGCTGTAGAAGTGCAGTTCATTATTAGTTCATGTTAACTAATGATCCTTATTGTAAAGTGTTACTATTTTTTTTCAGTATTCCTTGATGATTAGAAAGTTCAAAAGAACAGCGTTTATAAATTGAAACAAATCTTTTGTAACATTATAAAATATCTTTACTGTCACGAGAGTAAATCAATGTTAAATAATTTCCATATGTGACTGAACAATTCCTTTGAGCTCAGCATCATAACCTGTGTGAGAGTGTACCTGTGCGCGCTCGTGCATCTCTGCCGCGCGCTGCTCCTCTCCATCCTCTTCCCCCAGCGGCTGCTGGGCAGATCTCTCTGCGGGAGAGGGAGGACATGCCGCAGGTACAGACCTGTCAGTTGGTCACGGTCCTCATGATCCTCATGATTACCCACTGCTATCTTCTTCTAAAACACAACACAGGCGTGATTCGTTTGCTGCTGTTTAGTGACTATAGATTTATTCGTTCTTCAGATTTCAGGTATATTTACTATCTGGTAAATGTATAACTGTTACTATACTGAAAAGCCTGAACTGACCAAAAATAACCAAACTATTAATACTATTTTCCTATAAGGTACATGCACGTTATGCGATGTAGCTTACAGTAACCCGACTGGTTTCATGTTGCTCTGAATCTCACCTCATGTAACATGAGCTGAATGAACTCTTGAGAAAGGAGCTCTGGGTGAAGCAGAAGGTCAATTTTGGAAACATCTCCAGCATTTGATGTGAGGTTTTTCGTTCTGTCTCCCCTGTGCGACGCCATATTTCTCAGTCCATTTCCTGAGATCGCAGGAAAAAGCCCTATTGTTCTTCGCTTATGTGAGAGACGTTTAACATCACATGACCATTACTGCCACCTACAGTACAATGTGTGCTATGGCAGAAAGAAACATAAGCTAAATCAAGAGCGGGTCAATTTATGAGTCAATTTTACTTCGTTTTCAAACAGAATTGACAGACTTTGTCTTACCTGACGAAGTTATATCATATTTTCAAATGCATTTGCACATAGATTTACTACTTTGAAAGAAATTAAATCAATATTACTGACTGGCCAGACCATTAAAGGGTTAGTTCACCCCAAAATTTTATTTCTATCATTAATTAGGCTACTCACCCTCACGTCGTTCCAAACCAGTAAACGCTTCTGTGTTCTATGTGAGAACGCTGACTCATTATTGGTCAGCATCACACACATGCGTCATGGTGCTCACATGTTCAGAGTCGGCCAATACTGAACTGGTGTTCAGACGTAAACACGGAAGCGTTCACTACGTCAACAGCGCAGGAGACTGACAGGGGAGAGAAGAAATTGTTGAATAAAGTCGTTATTTTTGTTTTGTTTTTGCACAAAAAAAGTATTCTTGTCATTTAGGTTGAACCATAGTCACATGGACTATTTTAACAACGTCTTTAATACTTTTTAGGACCTCAAAATGTGCAATTACGTAGCTGTCTATGTGTGCTTCAGAAACCCTCGGATTTCTTACAGGTTTGGGACGACATGAGGGTGAGTACTTAATGACAGAAATTTCATTTTTAGGTGAACTAACCTTTTAACAGGTCAATATTTGGCCATTTACAAATTATTAGCACTGGCTGGTAACCATGTCCACTTGTTAGAATAAACATTTTACTTACTCATTGTGTGAAATAAGAGTTTGTTTCACTTCATTAATCTTGTGAAAATCTCATTTGCTACCAGCCAGGTATATGTTATCACATTGTATCAGCCATCCGCAACCCTGCACTTTTGACATTGATATCAGCCTTGGGCACCGGAAGACACATATCAGTCAACACCTTTTTTCTTTTTTAATATTGGCAGATTTGAGTATTGGCTTTTATATAGGGATATTTACCAAATGGCTGATAAAGAAACCCAATTGAAATGGACAATCTACAATTCTTGCTTAACTGACAATGCCACATTTAAAAAAAAAAGAATGCACTCCAAATGACAAATTTCAGGAATGGTGAAAATATTACATGAGAGTGTCTATGATGGTAGTTTAATGCAATTTGCATAAGCAAAATTCCTCAGTCAAACTTGATATAGGCAAACTGCAAAAGCAAATTACTTTAGTCAGACTGGTAAAACAACTGGTCTTAGCTTGTTTAAGTAAGTTGGATGTAGCTTTAAGCTGGTCTTCAAGCCAGTCCATCTAAAAAAAATGGCCAAAACCCCTTTAAATCAAGCCTTCTAAACCAGCTATGACCAGGCTGGAAGACCAGCCAAGACCAGCCAGTCAGCTTAGGCTGGTTTTAGTTGTTTTGTTTTGTTTCAGTAGGGATGCAGTTCAACTCCCACCAGTCCTGTAGTTTCACTTTGGGCATTAAAAATGTGAATGTAAACAATGAACACAAACAAAAACCCCTCCCCTAATCATGAATAAATTCTATCAAACATGTTCAGTAAATCACCAGTTTAGTTACTTTATTTGACAACTTCCATGTTTTACAAAATTGCAGAACATGTGAAATCTTTCCAAGTGAAACCAAAGAAATTCAGTTCAGGACCCAGTTCAGGAATATATGAATATTGCTTTGATGAATTTGAATGCTTTTTCCTTCATCACTGCAGACTATGACAGGAGGAGGTATTTGTCAAGTATTCAATTCATAAGCGTTCTCATCTCCATGGGATTTCAAGAACACAGTCACTTGAAACCATGACTTAAGTGTGTCATATATCTAAACAGCATCTTTCATTCTTGGCTCGTCAATAATAAACATACTTTGGCGCAAATCCTAGACTGAAGACTGGGTCTCACTGCTGCACACATAGATGTTGCTGGGTCTTATACGCCTGCGACTTCTCCCGGGAATCTTGGGACACAGATGACACGTCTTGGGCATAAACTCCAGACAGGCCTCACGAAACTTTCGGATTCTCCAGCAATATATCACAGGGTTGAAAACCGCTTTTAGGTAACTCAACCACAGCGCCCCGATGCTGACCGGGTAAAACGCTGGGCTGAGGTAGAAGCGTCTACTGAACACCGCCAGCAGGCTCACCACCGTATGTGGCAACCAACACACAGAGAAGCCAATGAAAAGGATGAGGATGGTGGTGAAGGCCCTGGTTTTGAAACTCATGTCCACATTGACTTGGGGTCGCTGTAGACCGGTTAAACCCAACTTGCTGACATGGTTGATGACGACGCTGCCTTCGCTGGTGTGATTGTGGATGCGCAGCGCGTTGCGTCGCACCGTGTTGAGAATACACAGGTAGGAATACAACATCACACCGAATGGCACAAAAAACACTGCAACTGCTAGCAGAACTGTGTAACCCCGGTCCGCCAGCGATTCGCTGTATCCCAGAATGCATTGTGGCACTTGCGCACCGATCCCAGCCGTCCTCCAGCCGACCACGGACGGTAGAGACACGCAGAGCGACAGAGCCCATGACGCGGCAATGAGAATTTTCGCCCGATGTGGGGTTAGCTTGTCCTGCCGCTGAACTATAATGAGGAAGCGATCGACGCTGATGATCAGAAGGATGGACACACCTTCCAGAACAAACAGCCAGTACAGCATGACAGACACGCGACAGAATCCCACTCCGAAGCTCCAGTCTGTAGTTGCGAGAGTGACGGCGGTGAATGGCATGCATAGCAACGACAGCATGATGTCAGAGAAGGCCAGCGTGGCCAGGAGCAGATTAATCGCTGAACGCATGGCTGGTTTCTGATACACTATCAGACACACAATGGCATTGCCGAGGAAACCAATGGTGATCATGAAGATCATGATGGCAGCCAGTGCCACCCTGAGAGTGGTGGGCATGAGGGCAGTATCAGACTCTTGCATCTCAGTTTCCATTGGTTCAAGAAGGCCACACCCCTCCAATGAGCTGCCATTACAGGAAAACATGGCAGCTGTTACCAGGTATCATCCATTCAAGCCTGGAAAGTCAATGTGAGCTCCCATTAAGAGAAATACTCTGCACAATGAAGACGTTGTAAAACATTACCTGCAACAGAAGACCAAAAGTGTGAGGTATATTAATAACAATGCATATCTTATCTTACACTACAGTTAAAAAGTTTGGGGTCAGTATGTTTTTTTGTTTGTTTGGTAAATGAATTAGTACTGTAAAATTCTTGTTGTGAAAGGGCCTTAAAAGTACTAATTTTAGATTNCATTGTTGTAAAGTACACAATGATAGTCAAAGGTCTTCCTTAAAACGAAGGTTTATGTATTATATATTTTATACATCAGTTATTTCTGGTTCTTGGTTCTGATTGGCTGAGAGGTCTTTCCAGCCTTGTGATATTCTACCAGTATCGCCATGGGAACCGTTTCACTGTTTGAATCACTCCGCTGTCAGCATTCTCAGAGCGAGTGTCATGGCGGACGAGCAAACCCACCATATTTGTATAGATACTACTGTTATTTTGTAACGCAATGTTGTTTTAAGAGTTTTTTTTTACGTGAGAATGTAGTTGTTTAGACCTCAGATATGTGATTTATACCGTCAGTGACCATTCAGTGCTCATGTACCCGCAGAGAACAGCTTCATCTCAGCCAGTCCTTCAGGAATTTGCTGCTGGCTCTTATGTAGATAGTGTTTAAACATGAGGTATAATTAGTTTTGGGTTTATCAAACGGTCAATCTTTAGTCTTTTTAATTAGTTATTACTTGTTCCAGAGCTAATAGATTTGGCTTAAGGGCTATATTAAGTTTCATAACTTTATATTTACATTGAAATTAAATCCTGTACGAACTAGAGCACTGCTTTTGTATGTTTGACTGAACTGTTTGCTTGTGTTTATGTCCTATTTGACTTCCTATACAGTTATAATAGCTATTTTTGTCCATTTAAATATTATTTTTTTAAATAAATAATATTTTCTATTAATAACATGCTGTATTTTTTGGTATTGAGAGAGTCTGTGATTTCAACTTCAGTGAAAGTTACATTAATATGCCATTAGATGGCGGCAAAGACTGTCTTTATGAGTGAGTGAGTGAGTGAGTGAGTGAGTGAGTGAGTGAGTGAGTGAGTGAGTGAGTCAGTCAGTCAGTCAGTCACAAAGACTTTTAATTTGAAATGGACTGAAACAAGGAAACAAGGACATTGTTTTTACTTTAAACAACATCTTATGAGACGCAACTGACAAATGCATTGACTAGCGCTGTCATGGGAAATCCTCTTCAATGTTAAAAGGACAAAGACAAAGATATCGCCTTCCTCAGCGGACATTCAAACAGATTTTGTGATTATGAATATAAGACTGACCTGAAGAATATCAGCTAGATGCAGGTAATGCATTTGCTTAGTCAATCTCTCTCTGTCATAATACTCTATTCTTCACTAGTTCTAAAGTGACATTTTAGTAACAGAGGCTTGGGCTCAACTGTTAAACTCTCAACTTGAGATTTGAATATGTGGCGGAAGGAAGTAGTTCCTCACAAAAGAGGGTTTTTAAAGACACTCCGTTGTTGTTTCTTATTCATTTACACACTTGTGCCGTCAAACTGTTGTATAAACGCAATATCACACTCGTAGCCGTGCGATATGGCTGTATATCAGCATGCTGTGATTACCTACGTATACAGCCATACCGCACGGCTACTCAAGTGATTATATATTTATATATAAACACACATATATACACACGCTTTATATATTTACAAACTTTAATGCAATTAATCAATTTGACAGCAGTAAAATTAATACTTTTAAGACCCATTCACACCAAGAATGATAATTATAAATATAACTATATAATATAACATATAATATAACAATGCTGGAACGTGGTTGTGTGGAGATAACAAACAATGAAGAAGATGAAGCGTAACAGTCTTTAATAATCCAAAGAATAATCCAAAAGTGGTAGCAACACACATCTTATGCCAACATATACGAGACCCGACACTGAACAGAGGAAAGACAGGAACTTAAATACACAGATAATTAACTCAAATGAAAACAGCTGTGATGATTGGGATTAGTGGTGTCCAATGTATAATGGTTTCCACAACAACATTCAGCTGAAAATTCAGATTTGCATTTTAAATTGTAATAATATTTCACAACATTACTATTTTTGACCATATACATGCAGCATAGCATAAGAGACTTATGCATAAGAGACTTCTTTCAAAAACATTTTAAAAATCTTACCGACCTCAAACATTTGCTAAGGTCTTAGGATTTTGAAAAACTGAAAAGCTTGTAGCTAAAATATTACAGATGAACTTTCAATATATGGACTAAAAGATGTTTCAAAAATGATAACTGCATAATTAATAAAACACATGTACCCACGTATAGGCATATTCAATGGTATGCCTCAGATATAGTCAAAACAATTTTGTAATAATTACTTTTTTTGCATGAACATCCGTAGAGTGATCTGTGCGCAGCACAATATGAGCAATATTGTGAGCATATACAGACCACAATCATCATGTTTACAGATGAAAGAGGGAATGATGCTCACTCAGAGGATGCTGCTGTTGCCATGGTTACTCTGGGTTGTTCTTTGTGAAGGATAGTGCAGATATAAGGATGTAAATTCCAAGTATTCATCATACATCGCATGTCATCCTCTGACACCTCCATTGTCTTAGAAAAGACCAGAATACCTGTAAAACACATAGCAGGACACAGTTACACACTGTTCATGAAATATATTTTCTACTCTTTGTTCCATTTATCAAATTGAGAGGGACTTAAAATATACTGGGATTTTTTTTGGTGATAATCTATTTAAAAACTCCCATGTAATTCACAGTATATAGAGTCAATACAATACAATCCCTTGGGGATTATCAGCATACATTGTTAAAGATTTTGGGGTATACAGTGTGGATACAAACACAGATAATGGGTGAGATATGGTGGACAGAAGCATACGAATTAATAGAAATATATGCAGGATGTTATGTAGAAAGAAATATACCAAATGTAAAAATATAAATGTATAATAATGTAAAAGTGGAATAACAATGGATCCAGAATAAATGTGCTATGACATATGCATACAATTAAACAAGTTCTGTACTATGAGTATGGCACATGTTGCTGACAATATCAATACCTGTCGTTTCAACCTGGTAAGATGTTTAGCAGCAAAGAGGAAACTGATCTGGATCCATCAGTCTCAAGTCTTGGTCATGCTGTTTCTCAGACCTAAACCCAGGTGTCCATAGCAGTTGTCACCCATTAACTAGCCATTAATTGACCAATATTGCTTTTCTGACCAATGCCGATAATGAATAATTGGATGCTAATTGGATGCTATCTTGAAGTGTCCAAGTGCCGATATAACTATTTTTATTGTCTTATTTCTGTTTTTCTTTACACATTGATATATATATATATATAGTAATAATTATCATAACAATAAAATAATATAATTATTGTCTAACTGTTTAGTTTTAAATGACCCGGCTGAGTTTTTATTTTTTTTATATCTTTGCAAGAAATTAATTTCATCATTCAGTATTCCAGGTATTCCTCAATTATCTTGTTTTTGATCATCACAAATCCTCATTTTCATTTTTTCTTTCTTACTTTTTGAATAAAAATCATTTTTGTATCACTACCCTTCTAATGCACAACATGGGTCAAAAATGACCCGTATTCATTTCCTATGTAATTTCAATCATGTTTAAGTGTTTCTTTGCTGAATCTTTCAAAGAAATGTATTTTATCATTCATTAATTACAGGTATTCCTTAAATATCTTGTTTTTGATTGTCAAAAATCATTATGTTCATTTTTTCTTTCTTACTTTATAAACAAACACAGTTTTTGTACATCTACATCAATTTTACACAGATGGGTCAAAAATGACCCGTATTCATTTCCTGTGTTATTTCAATCATGACTGAATGTTTATTTGCTGAATCTTTGAAAGAAATGTATTTTGTCATTTATTTATTCCAGGTATTCATTAAATATCTTTTTGATTTTCTACAAATAATTGTTTATTTTTTCTTTCTTACTTTATAAACAAACAGTTTCTACATCAATTGTACACACATGGGTCAAAAATGACCCATATAGAAATCTTTAATATTTGCAAATTTTTGCAAGTAGGAACATATTTACTGCAGACGACTGTTCATCTGCCACACATTTCACATCTTTACAAGGCTACTTTTGTATATTTGATGGATGTAAGTCTTATTATATTTAATATATTAGGCTATATATTTCATAATTTTAAAATTTTTGTCATAAATCAATGCAATTGGTCACCCTTTAAGTCTGTCAGTGTTCCTGAAAAGTAACAGTTTTGAACATATACAACATGGGTCTAAAGTGACCTGAATGAGTTATTTTCTATATCGCATATATTACAATAAATTAATTTCATCATTCATTATTCCAGGTATTACTCAATAAACAAATCCTTATTTTAATTTTTCTTTTCTTTTGAATGAATTTTTTTTTTGTGTCATTACCTTTCTAAAGGCCAAAATATACTTCACTTTTTATGCGTACGTGAGGGTCAGCATACAGATTTTTTTTTAACTTTTTATAATTTCCACCTGATTTCTGTAACTGTGTATGTGCTACCTGCACATACACATTTAAACTGCAAAGTATTCTTTCAGCTTTTTTTACAGTGATGTCATCATCCACCTCAGTTCTGTTGAGGACCAGCCGCTAACACTCTAGATAAAGAAAATCAAAAGCACAAGAATATTTTCAAATACACATCAAACTGTCGATACACTTATTATATATTTTCACTGTTGGACAGAAACCTTGTTCAAAATGTTACTTTTCAGGAACACTGATAGATGTAAAAGGTGTCCAGTAGCTTTGGTTTATGACAAAAAATAAAAATTATGAAATATAATATATAGTCTATTATATGAAATATAATATGACTTTCATCCATCAAATATACAAAAGCAGCCATGTTGAGACGTGAAATGTGTGGTGGATGAATAGTTGTCTGCAGTAAATATGTTCCTACTTGCAAAAATTTGCAAAGGTTTCTATATGGGTCATTTTTGCCCCATGTGTGTAAAATTGATGTAGAAATACAAAAGCTGTGTTTGTTTATAAAAAAAGAAAGAAAAAATAGACACAATGATTTGTGAAAATCAAAATCAAGATATTTAAGGAATACCTGGAATAAATAAATGACAAAATACATTTCTTTCAAAGATTCAGCAAAGAAACACTCAGTCATGATTGAAATAACAGTGAATACGGGTCATTTTTGACCCATGTGTGTAAAATTGATGTAGACATACAAAAACTGTGTTTGTTTATAAAGTAAGAAAGAAAAAATGAACATAATGATTTTTGACAATCAAAAACAAGATATTTAAGGAATACCTGGAATAAATGAATGATAAAATATATTTCTTTTAAAGATTCAGCAAAGAAACACTTGATTGAAATTACATAGGAAATGAATACGGGTCATTTTTGACCCATGTTGTGCATTAGAAGGGGTTTTCATAGCTTGTGCATCAAAGGGTTAAAGATGGTTGGTCCTAAAATTGTTGTTTATATTCATTGCACGCTATTACCATTACTATTCCTATTCAATCTTGGCACAATATATATTGTTATATGCTATACAGTCTGTAGGCTATAACATTTGTATAACACATTTCATTTAAGCACGAATGCTTATGCATACAAAAATGAACCAAGCTGTTTCCTATTCAACATACAGCAGCGTTAATGTTGATTTTGGGTGCTATAAAGACCCACCAGATGGAATTCATCTGTGCAGCTAATTCTACAGAACCGATTTAATGTAAATATCAGTCCAAAAAAAAAAAAAAACTACAGGTCGTCTTAAATTTGTGTAAAAAGAAAGCAAACAATTGTATTGTTTTCAGAAAGACATTCATGGGTATTCAAAATTCTTTATAAAGCAGAACACTGAAATGGATCTGTGCTTAGCCATGGAAGCTGATTGAGGCACCTTAATAATTGTTTACAAATCCACAAAACATTCAGAACTAAATGTTTTTTAACTGCAGTTTATAAATCACAAGATAGGAAACAAAGCATATTAGAAATAGAATTTAATTATGTTGAAAATGTCTAAGGGTGATATCACGCACGACTACTGGTATCACTATCGCAACCTTGTGATTTATGCATTGAATCGCACGATACATGTCACTGATGCAACGTTTCAGCTCTCACGTGCGCTGGCGCGCTTAGCAGATGTGATGTGATTTACACAGCCAGATTATGTGGTGATTTTACCTCTTTATCAACTGAAGTCCGTGTGTTTGTTTGGCGGTGAGCCGTGACAATCCAAAACAGTTGAAGGACAAGGTGTTGTAGAGGCTGCCCGTTGTAGTTTGATTTCAGTCAGAGGATTGCCATTGTTTCTTTCCACTGATGCGATTTGTTGCTGCACGAAACACATCCGTCGGGGTGTGGAGCTCTGGAGGTGTGACAACGGCAATCAATCTCAGGCAGCTGTAGTATGAGCTTCATCCTCGAGGATTTCAGAGGTACACGGATGACAAACTGCATCAGGAGGTCATTGACGTAGGCTACTCTCATAAAAATAAATCTCATTTAAGCCAAGGACTCGCGGCCTCTTGTTATCAAGAATGTTTTGGCTGCGTATAAGGCTTTTGAGTTTGTCTAAAGCTATACTGGATGATTCATTGGAGATTAACAACGTTTTTGATGTTGCAGGTTCTGTGTATGGATTTCTGAGTCCTTTAAAGTACTAGAAATGAGCTGCGCAAACGTTCTCTTGTGGCATCAACCTGATGCTAATAGGAACGTTTATTTTTAAGAGTGTAAAATAGCTACATGAGATCAAAGCTGGACTGCAAGCTTTTGTTGTAGACAGCAGGCAACGTCCTTGACATTTGTTCATTCATCATGCTTATTTTTTGTTCATCTGTAGCTATTTTCCTTTCATACCCACACTTGTAATAAGCTAAATGGGGACATACCATATACTTTTATTGCTTTTATATTTAACTAAATAAGTAGCTTATAGATATATAAAATAAATATAAATAATAGGCTACATTTATAGTTAAAGGTGCAATATGTAAGAATTTTGCAGTAAACTATCCAAAAAACACTAGGCCAGTGTTATATATTCTGTTCACTTGAGTACTTACAATATCCCAATTGTTTGCAACTATTTGTAAATCGTGAGAAAATTGCAATTTTAACCAAGGCTCCGGGACGTCGCCTGTCAATTGCGTCATACCCGCTTTACCCTCGGTTTTATTTTGTAGAAACCATGGAAACACCAAAGACACTTTAATATTTACATGTTTTAATAGACAAGGGAACAACTTTTTTGATATATTTATAGACATAAAACTAATTGTTGTTATATAGCTCAACACGTTTAGTCTTATTGTTTAAATTCAATTTTCTTGATTTGTTGCGAGTACCATGCTTTACCATGCCTCAGAGGAAAATAAAATTTTGTCAAGTAGCTAACATAGCATAATCAGATGCAGCTTTATTTTTGGTAACAGTAATACAGCATTTTCTCCATCATACAATACGTTTTAAAATGAATTGCATGTCATTTATCAACACTAGCCATCCAGCATTTAATATGATATTCTAATATCGATCTAGCTTACTGCAGTGTGTCTCAAACAGTGTCTAACAGCAGCCACCGAGCGAACGCACAGAGTAACGTTATAACATCATTTTCAACACACTCAAATGTATCTAATATGATAAACAGAGCTGTGTTACCTCATACTCATGACCGGAAAAAGCGGAAGTGGCGCCGGCGACAGTGGCATAATAAAAGTTCCGCTGCTCGTGAGGCGTGTGTTGCGCAATCGCTCAAGCGGTCTCGTTCAGCTCCCACAACACTCGGTCCTGCACTGCTTCATACTACAGTAAAGTTAATAATCGCATCCATGAACATGATTTCTTCCCGAGTTCTATCCCAGTTCTTTTCCACCAGCCGTTGAGGTGAAGACCATGTCCCAAGATTCCGCGCTCAAACTTGGCGTCATCAAGCTACGCCTTTGTTTTGAATAGACCTCTAGCGACCTCTATCGGACAGAAAATTTTACATAGTGCACTTTTAATACAAACTTTACACACTAACATTCAAAAGTTTGGAGCCAGTATGTTTAAAAAAAAAAACTTTTATTCTGCAAGGACGCAATCAAAAGAGACATTAAAGGCATTTATAATGATACTAAAGATTTCTATTTCAAACAAATGCTGTTATTTTGAACTTTCTATTCATCAAAGAATCCTGATGCATCATGTTTTCCAAGTCGTTTTATCAGATTTAGCTCATTTCTGAGGTTGAGGGACAAAATTGTCCTCAAATAGTTACATACATGGCCTAAAACCTTTTGCCTAAAACTTTTTGCCACACCTGCCAATGACCGGTGACTTAAAGGTGCTCTAAGCGATGTCACGCGTTTTTAGGCCTAAACATTTTTTGTCACATACAGCAAACATCTCCCGCACTATCCGCTAGCTGCCTGTCCCTTGAACACACTGTAAAAAAACGCGGTCTCTGTAGTCGCCACAAGCTCCGAAAACGGCAATAAAAACAAGCTGGTGCAGCCTGGACCACAGAACATAATAAACATGCTCCAGCCAATAACCGACAAGAATGATTTTAAATGCGTGTTCATGACTGTTTCAGGAAGCACGGAGGGGAGGGGGAGGAGAAGGAGGAGGAGGAGGGAGGGTCTAGCTAGCCTCTGTTTTGTTTGACAACACTTCGAACGTCAACAGGAAGTTACTCCGCCCAGGATCGCTTAGAGCACCTTTAAAGGTGCAATGTGTAAATTTTAGGAGGATCTATTGACAGCAATAATGCAATATAATATACATAACTATGTGTTTCTGTTGTGTATAAAGACCTTACATAATGAACCGTTATGTTTTTATTACCTTAGAATGAGCCATTTCTATCTACATACACCGCAGGTCCCCTTACATGTTAAGTCGCCATTTTGCGCTGACATGCTTCTACAGTAGCCCTAAATGGACAAACTACTCTACAGAGTGCTCTGCTGTCTCAGACGATGACATCTTTGTCCTGTGTTGGCCACCGTAGCTTCTCTATATTGCAATTCGCAACCTCACCGCTAGATGAAATTCACCGCTAAAATTTACACACTGCACCTCTAAGAAAATGTACTGGCCAAAACTATTTTTTACCAAGCATGAAACAAAAACAGGCAGTTATGACACCAGTATTTTAGATACTAGTGAAAATTCACAATCCTCTAATCCCATTTCGATAGGCCTACCACAGCTAAAAGTACTATCTTAATATAATTGTAATAGCCTACATTTTTAAAGACAAGTAAACAGTCAGTAATAAAATAAGAACAAGTAATCAAATTACAAGCAATAGCATAAATAAATACAATGCAACAAAGATACATTCACAGTGCTTTTCATGCAGGTCTAACAGTGGTTTTCAGGTACAGAAATTTAATAAAGTATGCTAATCAAATAAATAACACTCCATAGTCTTCATATCCTTTTTAAAGTTCAAGAGCAGTGGGTGATTTTTTTTCCCCCTTTGTTAACATTAAAAACACAGACAGCAGCAGGGTTAATAGGATGCTGTCACTTTAAGAGCGAATGCAAGAAAGGCTTAAACTTTTGTGAGGATGCAGCACTGACCGTCAACTGTACAGATTGTCGTTCACATTCATGTTCTCACAACATTGCATTGTTAGAATTCATAAAAAAATATTACCGGCCATCTGGCGTGTGACTGTCATGATCATGGGTTGGAGTGCCCCGTTTAGCCACCAGAGGGCACTCCAACATGGACATTTTTCACCTTTGACTACATTACCCATAACTCACCTCCTGGTCTCATTACCCTCGTTTCTTTGCACCCAGCTGTTTTGTGTTTGCTCATTAGTTTCTGTCTATTTATACTTGGTTGTTTCTGTCCTTGGTTGTGGTTTGTTATGTATTGTTACGCGCACTTTCTATTCCTGGCTTTCGGTTTTGTGGACTGTTACTGTGGAGTTTGACCCTTGCCTGTTTCTGGAAATACGACTTTGGATTACCCTATACAATAAATGCTGTGCTTGGATCATAACATCTTGTGTCTGTGTGCAATCCGTCACAGTTTCATATACTCACCATCTCCGATTTTTACTTGCATTTGGCGCTTGAGTGTTCATTTTAGGCCCTGGTTACATACACACAAACAATCACACTTCGAGCATTTTAAGCTATAGTGACACAATTTCACAATGATATTAATTCTAAGATAAACTTTTCTATATCCTTCTAGCACACATGTTGACATTATTTTTGCAGAAAAACAAGCTGGTTGATTCATGAGAATTTCAAATGAGCACAAATGCTCTCATAAATCATTGTTGCCTTACATTTTGTTTTCAATATTTCACTATTTAAACTTATATTTCAATATATTTAGAGGACATTTTCAAAAATTGTCAAACCTGTACACATGCACACATGCAGAGTATGATCATTTTTATGAAAAGGTAGTGAAATGTAGATGCCAATGACACAAATCAAAATGTTTTATCATGCTGGATGTCTTGGATGATGCAGGAGTGAAAGTGACATTGCTGTTGGCCTCTGAGATCTCAAGATGATTTTGTTGTGCCTGTCACCATGGTAACTTCTCCATCTCTGGCCTGTCAATAACGGAACACTCTGTACTCAATAGACCATCTCTCTCACTCTTTGATGCTCACTGAGACGTCACGTCACGCATTCACAACAAGACCCACATGAGAATCACTCAGAAGCTCTCAAAAAACTCAAATACCTGTTGCCAAATGAAATTGCTCCTAGGAAATCACTCATTTATATATAAAGTGCTACTCAAATATAAACTGAGATAAACATAACCTTCATCCATAAGTGCTGCTTGCTATTAGCTGGTGTTGCCTGTGTTCGCTCTAACTCAAAACAGTTTAGTAACACTGTGTTAAAATATTCCTTTGCATGTTCAAATTATCTAAAAAGACCAATGTCTGTTTAACTTAAGTAAAATGCTGCCACAACAAAGCCTGTGAAATGAAATAGCAGATTATTAGGGAATAATGTACCAATCACTTTCACTAATTGATTGTAATAAATAATGTGTTATGTACTATCAATACTATCAAGTTAAAGTAGTCTAAGCCTAAACATATGAGCTGGAATATGCTCTCAGAATCATAATATATGCAGTTCTTTGTCAGAACAGAAGATGGCAACATTGTCCAGCTGATAACTGTACAGTTTAAAAGCATCTCTATCTGTATGGTGAACAATGCATTATATTACACACAGATTATAAGCAAAGCATTATAATCTTTACTGAATTATCAGCATACCTTAAATAGGCTATCCCTATATAGAAATAATCTTGTCTAATATTAATAATAGCCTAGCTAATAGCCTATTGAAAACTGAAAATGAAATAATCTAGAGATACACTGATGTATCGGCCAATAATCTGTAGCCACAGTTTTTCCCTACACCAAACTGGTGCACCTCAGTCTCAGCTTTCAAATTCTGTCAATTTTATCACAAAATTCACTCTAAAATGTTCTCTTCACAAATTCTCTTAAATGAGACGTGACAGATAGCTCCTCAGTCCAGCGGCAAGTTATAGCACAAAAAAAATGCATGGACATCAGAAGGTATATTGAAAGATACACCGATTAGCCATTAGGAACAGTAGGTGGTACGTGTCAAAGTAACATCTACATTCATTGCAGGATCCAAGGTTTCCCAGCAGAACATTGCCCAAAGCATCACACTGCCCCTGCCGACTTGCCTTCTTCCCATAATGCATCCTGGTGGCATGTGTTCCCCAGGTAAGCGACGCACACGGTTCCATTGGTCCATTGATGGTCCAGTTCTGATGGTCAGGTGACCACTGTTGGCGCTTTCGGCGGTGTACAGGGGTCAGCATGGGCACCTTGACTGGTCTGCGGCTATGCAGCTCCATACGCATCAAACTGTGATGCACTGTGTATTCTGACACCTTTCTATCAAAACCAGCATTAACTTCTTGAGCAATTTGAGCAACAGTAGCTCGTCTGTTGGATCGGACCACACGGACCAGCCTTCGATCCCACGTGCATCAATGAGCCTTGGCCACCCATGACCCTGTCGCCGGTTCACCACTGTTCCTTCCTTGGACCACTTTTGATAGAGACTGACCACTGCAGACAGGGAACACCCCACAAGAGCTGCAGTTTTGGAGATGCTCTGACCCAGTTGTCTAGCCATCACAATTTGGCCGTTGTTAAACTCGCTCAAATCCTTACGCTTGCCCATTTTTCCTGCTTCTAACACATCAACTTTGAGGACAAAATGTTCACTTGCTGCCTAATATATCCCACCCAATAACATGTGCCGTGATGAAGAGATAATCAGTGTTATTCACTTCACCTGTCAGTGGTCATAATGTTATGCCTGATTGGTGTATATTACAACTTACCAAAATGGATCATGTTTCAAGTAATCGCTTAATCAGCGTTTCAACCGCGGAAAGAAGTCAGTAAAACAGCTTGTGAAAAATGTGTTAATTAACACTGCATTTACCTCAGGAAAGTTTCTTAGTTCCTTGGTTAGCTATATATAAAAATACAAAAACACCATGAGCTTATTTACTGTTAATTATATATGTATGCTAATAAATTTGTCATTAAGACAGTGTTGCATACAAACATTTCAGAAAGGTTTGGAATGACATGAAGGTGAGTAAATGATTCAAATATTCATTTTGGGTGAGCTATCCTCTTGACATAAATATAAGTGTACAGAAATACAAGTCACTTTGAATGCTGAATTCAAAAGGTGATTTATTTATTTATTTTTTCATATAGTGTGATGCGTAATATACACCTGTGTGCATGTGAGGTGACTACAAAGGCACACTTGCATAAATTGGCATCAAACCCAGCAGTCGTTACAGGGCACACACACCCTATATCCAGCGCTGGAATATACAGGTATGCTGTTCACGCAGAGTGACACTGGCACTACGAGAGCTCATCTCCCTGTCAATTACCTCTCAGATGTTTGCTCTAATGCCATCTCAACAGAGCTGCTCTAATCCGCAAACCCGCACTCAAAAAGCGAATTTGAGGAACACAAGAATTTTCCTCCGTTTAAATGGATACAGGTGAAGAGATGCAGACACTGAATGATAGCTTTATGAATAACCAAATGAGATGTCATTTTTAATGGCAATCAATGAATAGGGATACAATTAATTATGATGGGCTCTTATTCAGAGTAGACTACTGAATACCGTTTTTCTCTAGTCTCTCACATGGGTTTGTTTCTATAAAGCATTTTTTCATGAATATACACAAAATACAGAAGAAAGAGAAAGGAGTTTAGCACTTTCAATAAATGAAGAAAGATGCCAAATCACAGCGTGAGAACTGTGCTTTATTTATTTATTTAGAACCTGGACCACAAAACCAGTCATTAGTCGCACAGGTATATTTGTAGCAACAGCCAACAATACATTGTATGGGTCAAAATTATCGATTTTTCTTTTATGCCAAAAATCATTAGAATATTAAGTAAAGATCATGTTCCATGAAGATATTTTGTAAATTTCCTAACGTAAATATATCAAAAATGTATTTTTGTGAGTGTATATGCATTGCTAAGGACTTCATTTGGACAATTTTAAAGGCGATTTTCTCAGTATTTTGATTTTTTTTTTTGCACCCTCAGATTCCAGATTTTCAAATAGTTGTATCTCGGCCAAATATTGTCCTATCCTAACAAACAATACATCAACAGAAAGCTTATTTATTCCGGCGATGTATAAATCTCAATTTTAAAAAAATTGACCCTTAAGACCCTTGTGGCCCAGGGTCACATTTATTTATTTATTGACAAAGAAATACAAAAGTATTGTGAAACCTCATTGTAAATCTCAAATTTAAAGTCTACTTAGACATGGAAATAAACAAAAAATGGTCTTAGTAGAAGAAAAAGAAGTGATTTCTCACTTTTAATAAATGAAGAAAGATATAGCATGATAGTTGTCTATCTGTCTATCTATCTGTCTATCTATCTGTCTATCTATCTGTCTATCTATCTGTCTATCTATCTGTCTATCTATCTATCTATCTATCTATCTATCTATCTATCTATCTATCTATCTATCTATCTATCTATCTATCTATCTATCTATCTATCTATCTATCTAAAAGAAATCCAGTTTGGGGCCCAAAAGTCTGAAACCTCAATCACTCAAAATGTTTGATAATGTAATTTGTAATGAAAAAGGTATTAAAATCATCTAAATAGCTGTTTAGTCTCAGACTTTTAAGACACCACTGCACCTGTTTGTGACACCTGCCCATGCGTTTGTATTTGGATTAGATAAGTTTGCATTTGCAGTTGTTCTGGAAGGGAAGAAGATAGATGAGAAGCACTATGCTGCAGAGAAATAGGTTCACAAATTGAAACGGTCCAAACGCGGCTAGATATCCAGAATTTATCTAACACTAAGACGATCCAAACTCCTACACTTACATCTGTCCCTCATCTGGTGCTCTCTTCACAGTCCTCGTCAAAAGACAAACGTCTTTCTCAGGTGTGGGTGAAAATGAGGAGAGGTGCAGGTATTAGTCAGTCTTTTGCACCATCTAATCTGCGATCTTCATCAGCATAGCCACAGTTCCCAAACTCAGTCACTGGCTGACAGCTGCGTCTCTATGACAACTGTCCCTCTAGAGTTTGACCGCAACCCAGCCACTTAACACTTCCACCCTCAGGAGGGCCTAATGGACAGGTGCCCACTCCCTCCCCGTCTATCCAGCTCTGAGGTGCCATTACACCTCCTGCTGTTTTAACACTGTCCCTTTTCCCTGCCATCATACATCTGGCAAAGCTGTGCTTAGAGTCACTTTCACTTAGACACGCCCCCTCCTAACGAGTCCATTCATTAGAAGCCAGCGGGTAAAGGGAGAAAACGACTTGAGGCGATGAGAAATCGAAACAAATCGGCGGGCCGTATCAATTAGGGGTAATATTTCTGCTCTGTAATTGCAGATGTGATTAGAGGCAGAGTGCTGGCCGAGAAAGTGTAATTCAGCATTTAACAACCACTGAAGGGACACCTGTCTGTTGTGGCTGCGTAGGTTAATCATTCCTGCACTCTTGTAGCTTGTTTGCATGGTTAAAGGACATATGCAGACATCTTTGCCCTCAGCTGGAAACTCATTAATGACTTAACCTGTAGCATAATCTCAAACAGAGGAACCATGAGTGTGTACATCCATGTGAATACTTGACTTTCACAGTTCAAGTCCTAAAACACCTTTAAAGGGACTTAAATTCTGTCATCATTTACTCACCCTCATGTTGACTTTCTTTCTCTTTTTGAAACATAGGGTCACTGAGAAAAAAAAGCATTATTACAAAACTCTTTATACCTGGAATACATGAGATGTGAGAATTGTGGGGAGAAAGAAACAGTTGAGCATGTAATATATGATTGTAAAAGGTATGATGAAGAAAGAAAGGAATTAATATCATATTTAAACAAAAAAGGTAAGGTAAATAAGGATTTGGAATATTTATTAGGATATGATTTTAATAGAGATATAGTAGGATACAGGATATTAATAAAATACATATATACTACTGGGTTAAGTGAAAGGAGTTAAATTAAGAATGCGGATGATCTAGTCTATTCTGGATCTTTGGAGACCACATAATTAGTCTGGAGGAGCTGAACACGCAGCGCCAGGTGGGTCCTGGGGAGATGGAATGGGATGGAGCATCGAATAATTATCTAAGTATGAATATTTGTATAGATATATATGTGTGAAAGAATAGAAAGAGCAAAAACAAGGAAGAAATTGATTATAAATAAACCATGACTGCATAACAGGTGGCGATATGCACACAGGATGCAACGTGCCAAAAAACAGAAGAAGCAGCCCATACATTTACCTGCCCATAGACCCTCCCCCCAAAGAAATCAGGACAGAAGTCAAAAGTGGACAAAAGAGATGGATTAAAAGGGACCTATAAAGCCCCTTTTACAAGATGTAATATAAGTCTCTAGTGTCCCCAGAATGTGTATGTGAAGTTTCAGCTCAAAATACTCATTTATTATAACTTGTCAAATTTGCCCCTATTTGGCTGTGAGCAAAAACACACCGTTTTTGTGTGTTCCTTTAAATGTAAATGAGCCGCTTTCCAAAAGAGGGCAGATCTTTACCAGCTCGAGAATCTCACGCAGCCAAAATGATTGTCAGTAACGGTGTTCAGCCTTACATTGTTCAAACCGGAGTCAGACACTGATGGAGAGATTCAGGAATAAGTTACAAATTTTCGAATGAATCTGGATGTTTCTGAATGGTTAGTGGATAAATTTAGTTGCTGTGGAGTTGATTCAACTCATCGACTAGCATGTGCTGTCGTGTTAATCTTTTGTGCAAGTCCAGCTTTGAATTGACCCTCGTTTGTGAAGCAGTCTGGCGTAAAATGACGCCAAGACAACAACAAATTTCTACTACAGCAACTCTTCCTCTTCTCTAAAGCAGCTCAACATGGCCTCGCCCCCTTTGTTGCGTGTTCTCGGGGGCAGGGTTTATGTAAATTTTAGGGTTTGTGATGTCACTAACCCGGGAAGAAGCTCATTGTAGTCCCTATCAGCTATTTGTTGTAGTCCTTAAACAGCAAATTCTTTAAAAGAAAGTATCTCCCTTTGCATTGAACTTTGAGCGTTGTAACTTTAAAGACGTTTATGCTCTAACAGCAACATTACACACTAACTAAAGTCAAAAAGCTCAAATGAAATGGCTGCTTTAGCAATTGTGTTTTTTATCTTACGGTTGCCTTTGCTAACACTATCGGTTCGGTTTAGAGTAGGTGGTAGGCTACTCAATGGGCATTTCATTTCTGAACTGCTGCGATACCTACAACAACAAGATTTGAAAAATTCTAATGCTAAAGATATAGATGGTTTAGACTGTAATTTCATTTTTTTTTTAAATGTGAAAGTTTTTTGGCACCAGTCACTCATTTTGTGAACTTATCAATTGGACAATCTATTTTTCCAAATTGTTGGAAAACTGGGATAGTTATCCCAGTTTTCAAGGCAGGTGATCCATCTAATGTAGCAAATTATAGGCCAATCTCAATTTTGTCAGTAGTGTCTAAAATAAATAAATTTTTTAGATACACAAAATAACTTATTGTGCCCTATGCACTTTGGGTTTCGTAAACAGCACTCGACGGAAACTGCTGTATGTTATTTTATTGAGCAAGTGCGGTTAAAACTAGACAAGGGTGGGGTTGGTAGATTTTATTATCTAAATTATAAAATTTTAATACAAAACTTTTCTGTAGAAACAATGAAATGGATTGAGTCTTATCTTACATCAAGGAATCAGTGCACCCAGATTAAAACACATATATCTTCTATGAGATATTGTTCCACAGGGGTACCTCAGGGGTCTATATTAGGGCCCCTACTTTTTAGTTTGTATTTAAATGATCTCCCAGATGCTTGTCCTGACGTATATATATATTCAAATGTAGATGACACTGTGATTTATGTACATGATAAAACAAATGAACAGGTATCACAAAAATTATCTGTTGTCATGACTAAAATCTCGGACTGGTTTAATCAGTGTTGTCTAACATTAAATGTTCAGAAAACTGCCTGTATGTATTTTAAGATTAAAAAGAAGGAAGAGATCCTATTCGAAACGCTTTTACACTTTGAAAGTGTTGCAAAACGTGCTAGAAGCAACATCATTGCATCTGTCTTCACCTAGGTCCAAAATGAACATCATAAATGTAGTCCATATGATTTGTGTGCTAATTTCAAATTTTATAAAGTCATATGATATCTTAAAGGTAACATGTGTACATTTTAGGAGGATCTATTGACAGAAATGCAATATAATATACATAACTATGTTTTTAGTGGTGTATAAAGAACTTACATGATGAACCATTATGTTTTTATTACCTTAGAATGAGCCATTTCTATCTACATACACCGCAGGTCCCCTTGCATGTTAAGTCGCCATTTTGCACCGGCATGTTTCTACAGTAGCCCTAAATGGACAAACTGCTCTACAGAGTGTGTTTGCTTGACTGGCTTCTCTCTGCTGTCTCAGACAATGACATCTTTGTCCTGTGTTGGCCACCGTAGCTTCTCTGTATTGCAATTCGCAACCTCACCTCTAGATCCCGCTAAAATTTACACACTGCACCTTTAAAGGTGAGTAAATGACGCCATTTTGTGGGTGAACTATATCCCTTTTAAAACGTATACTTAAATTGTGAAAACATGCTTTCTTTGATTTGATGAAATTAAGTGTAATCCGAGTGGAATGAATGGTTGTCTCTGTAAATCTATTAGTAAATCCCATATTCTGAATATATAGTGTACTAAAACACTTACGTGGGGAAACAAATACTGCATGAGGCGCATTTGGATCCACAATCTTTTAGTATCAGTCCATGGTGGCTTAATATGCGTATTTATTCTCTTCGGTGGGCATTGCTCTCATATTCTCAAACAGCTTTGGTGGCTTGAGTCATGGATTACAGATCGGTCTGAATATTACTATCATGCATAAATGTAATTTATTCAGCATAGCCTCTCATACAAATCCCTGTACAGATATTCTTACAGTTTGTGGCCTATAAGACCATGATTAAACCGTTATGCTTTGTCGGGTTGCTACAAATCCAGTTTAGAGTCATACAGTAGGCTACATATGTTCAGATGGCTTTGATCAGATATATTTGATCTTCAAAAGATTGCTGAAAGAATAATTGAATTAAAGTACTCTGTGATATTCATTCCAAGTATTTGTGAAAAGTTCATGTTCTCGCTCAAGGAGGACATTAATTTGCTTTCCCTGGAATTGTACTTGAGAGGTGCACCTTAAGGAAGTGTTAATCTTGATAAATCATCTCAATAATTTAGTAATATTTGTCTGGAAAATTTTAAAAACCAGTAGGGGGCAGTGATGATCAGTGTGTGAATTCTAACTTTATATCACAGTGACATAAAACTATACAAGCCCTTGATCTTTTTTACACATCAACTGTCAATAGGATGAACTTGTTAATTCAAGCACTTCCGCTTCATTTGAAACTTCCGGCCCTGTCAATAACACCATCCCTGCTCCATCTGGTCATGTTCAGTCAAAAGCTATTTTGTTAAACGGAAGGAATTCATTGCTCAAAAAAACAGAAAGATAAATACTCTCATATACACATGTGGCAGACTTCAGATGCAGCAGGTGAAACATGAGCCCGTGAGACTCAGGAATGAGACAGGAAAGAGCCACATAGACTTCCTCTCCCCCTTCCCCAGCCAAAGTGCTGAGTCTGAATATCAAACAGTAGCACTGCCAGCCTGCTCCACATCAATCTACATTAAAAAACAGGTTAAACCAATAACAAAGCAACAACAAAGGGTGTTGAAATTATGTGCTGTGCTCTCTATTGTTCTTTCGTGTTTAACTGTCGTATTATTTCTATTTGTATTATTAACATATGTTAATGTTAAATAAATACTCCCCAATAAAAACAGTTTAAGCTCAATCGACAGCATTTGTAGCATAATTTTGATCATAATAAAATAAGAATTTCCACTGAAATTCTTTAAAAAATTCTTTACAAAAATGGGGAGGTAAAAGCGTAAATGTGGAACTTATAATTTTACATAAAACAAACAAAAAACACTTACATTACCAATTAAAAGTTTGGGGTCAGTACTATTTTTCAATGTTTTTATGTTTTATGCTCACCAAGGCTGCGTTTATTTATCATTTGATCAGTAAAAACTGTAACATTGTGAAATGACTGTGAAATTTAAACTGGCTGTTTTCAGTTTTAATATATTTTTTAATATAATCTATTTATGTGATGGCAAAGCTGAATTTTCAGCATCATTACTCCAGTCTTCAGTGTCACATGATCCTTCAGAAATCATTATAATATGCTGATTTGAAGCTCAAGAAACATTTATTATTATTATTATTATTATCAATGTTGAAAATGGTTTTGCTGCTTAATATTTTTGTGGAAACTTTTTTCCAGGATTCTTTGATTAATGGAAAGTTCAAAAGAACAGCATTTATTTGAAATATAACTTTTTTTGTAACAATGTAAAAAAAATGACTGTCACTTTTGATGAATTTAATGTGAAAATCATGGTTGGTGACATGGGAACAGTTGTAAAATTGGACATAACTTTACACAGAAAAGGTATATTTTGTTCACACTAAAATCTTGTTGACATGCGTATTGTTTATATGTGACCATGGAACACAAAACCAGTCATAAGGATCGATTTTCTGAAAATGAGATTTATACATCATCTGAAAGCTGAATAAATAAGCTTTCCATTGATGTATTGTTAGGATATGACAATATTTGGCCAAGATACAGCTATTTGAAAATCTGTAATCTGAGGGTGCAAAAAAATCTAAATATTGAGAAAATCGCCTTTAAAGTTGTTCAAATGAAGTCCTTGGCAATGCATATCCACTCACAAAAATATATTTTTTATATATTTACGGTTTGAAATTTGCAAAATATCTTCATGGAACACGATCTTTATTTAATATCCTAATGATTTTTGGCATAAAAGAAAAATCAATAAGTTTGATCCATACAATGTATTGTTGGCTACAAATATACCCGTGTGACTTATGACTGGTTTTGTGGTCCATGGTCACATATCTGGTTTCTAAACTGTGGAAAAAGTCTTTTAACGTTTATGGATTGGCCCCATTCACTTTCATTGTAAGTGCCTCACTATAAGCCAGACTTTCGCCATTTTTAGAGAAAAGGGACAAGTTTAAAAGAAATTGGTAAAGTATTTTTTAACCCAACATTATGCCACAAATATGCTGATTGAGCTTATCTTGTACCGAACCCGGTATATTACCCCATTTTATGACACACTCATTGCAATTTCAAAAACACGAGCAGTTGCGATCACTTCAGATCTTGGATTACTTCAGATTATGCAAACCCTAGACATCTTTTGAAGTATTTGCCACTGAACTGCCTCACAAGGCTCAGAGGGCAAGAGGGCAAGACTGCTGGGGTGAGAGGGTGGGAACAGTTCAGCAATCAACACACTTCAACCGGACTGCAATTCTCAGCAGGCCCAATCACGTTAATCAGTGTTTGTTTCCTGTAGAGCTCTGAGTCTGGTGTTGCAATGTGGCAATAATTAACAGCAAACACAGGATAACAGAAACCCCACTGTTATAAATATGACATCTGAGGGAAAATTCGCACCGGAGCGTGTGACAGCAGAAAGAAGAGGACCGTGAATAGGTGGCACAAAGATTGCCAAAGTTTCTGTTTATTTCTGTTTGCATTTAGGTGAGTGGCTAGGGTTAGTAAGTAGGAATGTGAGACTACAACGCATTATGTCACAATTATGCGTGTACATTGTGTGTGTGCGTATGATATTTTCCCCTCTCTGCCGCCCTTATCGTGGCGCTTTGATACAGAAGCCCTAATGACTAAGCCAGAATAGCAGGATTAACACATGATGCATAATAACAGTCTTGTGTTCATCACTTCTGAACAAGGTTTGGAGAACAATTACCAGCAATTAAACCACCGCCAGTTATTCAAAGAGATAATTATGTCCTTGGTGTATTGCATCAATTAGCTACTTTTATTTCAGCCCGCAAACTCTCTGCTACGTCGTATGTGACATGTTTGGAGAGGCTCGAACAACAGGAATTCCTGCACTTATCCTCTATAAGTACAGTGAAATATGAGCAGAGAGAAAGTGAAAAGTATCCTCTCATCTATGAAAGGATTTTGTTGTTCTGCCATTTTGGAGTCCGTAGTAATAATGACGTGGTCCAAGGAGAAATCTCTCTGAAGTGACAATTTGGATTTGACATCCCAACCGAATCCTTCACTAGTGCTTCTGAATTCTCCAAAACAGAAGATTAAAACCAAACAATCCGGAATATGTGTCGAGGATGATTTTCTTGAGCTGCCAAACGGCTCTTGCGCATATATTGAATTCAGTCTCCGCATACTGTAATAGCATTTCAGGAGAGGCCTGTTGGGGCCGCTTTCTAATGCCGAGACCTTATTCGATGGGTTTAGGTCTACATTTTTTCCATTCTTTCCGAGGGAGATTGAGGCTCTAAGAGCTTAGCTGAAATTCAGATGTGCCCTTGAAGAGATATGGCTTTGTGCTTTTTGATGACCTCAATACAATTCTGACTCAATCCATTCAGACAAAGATTTGACCTTAACAAATTGCGCCGTGACTACAATGAGTTGAATTTAAAAGAGCTTATGCTTGAAAGGGCTCTTGATAATGTGTAAGTGTTCTTCAGAAACAGCAAAAACATGCTAATGCAAATATTCGCAGCCGCATTTTGAAAACACAGAACAGTATGCTAAATGAATATGTTTGTTTTAGATGAATTTGAATGAGAAGTAGTGGCAGATTTTCTTGAATTGTCATGTTTCTTTTACCTTTTTTTAAACCTCAAGGGTATAATGGCTAACTGCAAATACCTGTGTCCAATTGTAAGTAATCTATTAAACCACAGAGCCCACAGCTTATTTCCCCTCTGCTTCACATCCTCCATTTAATGTGATAGCTACAACAAAAGCAGGAACACCTTTCACCTCCTGTTCTCTACTTGTGTCTTTTATCGCTGTTCAACCTCACAAACACACACACACTCATATCCATATTTGCGATTGTTACCAACTGAATTAGCTGCTATCATTTGAAGTCCGAGATGGAACTCACTTAGTAGGCTATCACATATCAGCACTAATGTTGAGCTTATAGAGGTTAAGGATTTAGGCCCTTGCCACGTGTAGAGTCAGTTTGTTGCTAAGCATTTGAATGTGTGCCTTCGGTCCCCCACTTCCTCAAGTTCCAGGGGCCGGTCAGAGGCAGCGATGCGTTGGCCGTCAGCCCCCCGTTCACTCCTCAATGGGTAGGCTCTGACATGCTGTCACCTTGGCAACTGCTGCCAGGGTAATGTGCCTGGCGGGCTAACTGACCTCAGCTGGCAGTGTGCCATGGGCTTGCAGCAGGTGTGTGACAGTGAAGGTCCCCTGGCCACTAATCCAGCCGCCTTGTACAGCCTCGGACATTGTCGACCACATCTATCGGCCGAAGGTCTGATGGGAATTGCGAGAAAAGAAAATGTTACGCTGTTTAGTGAAACACAGTTAGGTGAGCGGCCAGTCTGCACGGAACAAAAAAAGCAGATTTTAAGGAATTAGAAATAAATACATCACTATGAACATTATCATTATCTCTCTGTATCTCTACACTTCTCTCTAAATCCCACACTTAGGCAAACTTTAAAAGAATAACTTTAAAAGAGACATTTAAAGATTTAAAACTATTCTTTTTTTTTTTTTTT
>RJVU01016178.1:428571-441395 GCA_003731715.1 Anabarilius grahami | reverse complement strand
AATCCCCACAATACAGAGCTAGTAAATATAATATGAAGTAAAAAGAATAGAAAAGAATTAGTTTATGTGCTAGTAACGCGTGCGTATACGGTTTTTATGTTTTGTTTTTTGTTGTTTTTTGTTTATAGTTTTTGCTTTTTTTAGGTAGTCTACAGTAAAACTCAGAAACGATAAATAGACTTACGCACATTTTCAAATTTAAAAATGGAAGGTCTCAGTCAGTTTTTATATTGTGTAATTCAGGGTCTGACACCAAAGAAGAAGAAACCATTTTTATCACATTAATCAGAATCATTACAGTCATACTCGTTATCATTGTGAGTTTCATTGAGTGTAAAGTCTTCTTTAGACAGGCTTTACTTCTTTTGAAGGTTGACGGACATGCAGTTTTTATAGGTAGGCTAATGTTATTATTTGTTTACTTTGGTATCACTGAAATTATAGGCTACTTTTACAAAAATATACTTTATTTTCGAATATATTGTATTTGAATATGCAAAGTAAAGCTCAAAATTAAAACTAGATAATGATAATATAATCAAAGTTTTATTTTTATTCAGTAAAAGTGCATTTTAGACAGCATTTTAGACATAAAGCTTTACAACTCAGTTATTCTGGGTGTGTGAGCGATTCTATTAACATTGAGTATATTGCATGAAGGGTGGGGCGCGTGCTTATAACCACAGGTTGAATTTCGTTGCCACGCAACGGATGTACGGTAAATCATCCGCGAAATTTAAATCTTCAAGAGAAGGACCGTGTGTTTGGCTGAATAGTCACTACCACACAAAAGTTCTTCAGAAAAAAAAATCAGCTGCACTCTCAAGTCTCAACAGAAGCGTCGTTCAGCTGGAAGGTTAGTGTTGCGCCCTTAAGAGTATTCAGCTCTATTTCAAACATAGTAGAAATTAATACAAATAAGAGAAATTGCCAAACTTGTCTTGATGAAAATTAAGGGCCAACAGTTGTGCTATTCCCCAGTAGTAACGGTCGGTTAACAGAAAAAGGCAATTCAGTCACACAATCCTTTTTGCACGCTTTTACATTGCAATCTGATGGAAGGATCTAGGCCCTTTTGCACTCAGAGAGCTACGTGGCAAGCATACGAATTTCCATGCATACAAATTCACTACTGCTTTAGAGCGTGCACGGAATGGATTCCAAATTACGTCACTCGCTGAGCGGGACGCTCGTGCTTTTTCAAATTTAAATTTGAAAAAAGAAGAATTTTGCGAAATGGCTTATCTCAAATTAAAGCCAAATAAATCAACTGTTTGCTGAAGGCACGCCAATTTAATGTGATGTATTTGAATTACAATGAATGCAATTTTGCAGTTTGTTTTATGCTAAGATATTGCAGTTGTTTTATTGAGTTCATCTAGTTATTTACTGAAATGACTTGGACTGAACAATAAAATTATGTTTGCATAAAATAGGCAACTACAAATAAAAATGAGCTGTGGCAAATATCACGTCGCTGGTAACGATTTATGCGTTAACTTTAAGGCAAGTAAAAAAATAAATTAAAAAAAACACTAAGAAACTTCCACAGCATTCTAGTGGGACATTACTGCATGTAAAGCAAAATATGGAAATTATTACCCTGATTTACTGAGGACGGGAGATAAAGCGTATTCTGAATACTGTAACACATTTCCATGTCACTTTGATGCTATATCATGATTTATAACTAGAGCCATTTCAGTGTTTTTTGAACCAAGAAGCCCTCTGAATGTTTTGATAATTTATATTCAGTTGAAGAGAAAATAATCTAAATCAGCATAGTGGATGTCAGATGGCATATAATGGGTAAAATACGAAAATATTATTTGGAGTCTTAGAAAATCTGTAAGTCATTGACGGAAAAAAGTTTTATAATCAAATGTAAAATGTATTACATTATTTGTTTTTGGAACGACGATGTGAAGCTTATCTTTACTTGATAAACGCCGTTAATACAGCAGATAGGCTATAGATATTAAATAGACAATTGCATGTTATGATTGTTTCTTTAAAATAATACGAAAACATACAGTACAGAAAAAAACAGGCTAACAGAAAGGGAAATAAGACAACAAGGAAATATGACAATGCAAAGTGAAAACATTTGGGAAGTTCTCTGACTCCCATTTTAGGCCAAGGGTCAGGATATTGAGAAAGACTTCTAAATGACCTTTGTATACATGTCAGAAACTGTCTCAGAATTGATCTAGACAAAGCAAATCAAACAAGTATCAGAAATGAGTTTTCATTTAGAATTTAGTTTTTAATATTTAAGCAAATTGCGAAAGAAAGAAAGAAAGAAAGAAAGAAAGAAAGAAAGAATGAAGTTGCACCGATGCATCTGAAAGCTATCAAGATTTATTGTTCTCATTCACTTCTCGCTGAGTCAGTACTGAACTTAAATAACAACCACGGGGGAAACGGTTTGACAACGGTTTGTTTCAGCTTCGTCAATGTGTCTGTGTACAATATCTGTATATAATAACAAGTGTAATACTAACAGTATAAAATATAATCAATATTTAAAATGGCAGGGGGAAGGCCTACAAGAGATGCTACTAGGTTGAAAGTCATCACAGCGCGCAACAAATCTGTCATTGCTCCTGAAAATATTTGAAATCGATTTAGTGAAAAATATAAAGCAAATCATTTAAATCAACACAGAGAATTCATATTGCCAAATTTACATAGACTCGTTATCAAAACCCACCAAAAAAATTCTGCCTGGAAAAAGCAGTGAAGAGAGGGCAATATCCACGATGATTCAGCCAAACAACAAAAAGTGTTTACAAGGGGTCGGCTGAAATTGGAAAATAAGTGCAGCTTGAGAGTAATCAATCATTTTTTTTTTTTTTTTGTCTTTTTCCTTAATTTTTTCTTAAGAGTTTTCTCTGTGTAAAAGCTATTCACAGAAGTGTGGTCCACAAAAATACTATGAATTAGAAAAGGTGTAGTTTGTTGCACATAATGCTCCAAGAGTAGACAAGACAATTCCGTTTTGTTAAAATGAGTAATATAATTCCTGTGCGTAAAATTGATACGTGGGGTAAATTCTTCCACTGTTTAATATTTAATGTTTATCTGCATTGATCCATGTCCTTGGGAGTTCTTTTGTCATTTCAATCCATAAAGTCTATGTTGGCTTTGGGCTGGTTATGATTTCGGTGTCAGTGCACCAGAATCTCCTGGCCATAGGAGCTCGTAGTTGTCACGTTGTGGTTGCTGTCCGGTTCATCTTTCAAACTTGCACCTTTTAAGTAATCTACCACAAAACTCCCCTGAAACACAGAGCAAACAGTCATTTAACGTTAGGGACATTGAACGTAGAGCTTTTAAAGATTTCAGTTTTGGGTTAATTCGTAATATACATAGATTATTTGTGATATCTTGCTGACTTGAAGTGTACATAAAATAATTTGTTCTACGTCTCAGTGAACATACGTTTGCAGTCCATGGACGGAGGCGGTGTGTCTGCACTCACGTTGCCGGCATGGGTGTACACGTCCTCGGGCGTCTGAGGAACCCCGGGCGGCGTCATCCTCTTCTCCTTCTGCCTTCGGTTGCAGAACCAAACCCGAACCACCTCCTTTTCCAGCTGGAGGTTGTCCGCCAGAGAGGTAATTTCCTGCGCTGACGGTTTTGGGCATTTCAGAAAATGGCTTTCCAAGGCTCCCTTCACGCTCACCTCGATGGAGGTGCGCTTCTTTCGTTTCCTGCCTTGAGCTGCTATTTTGTCAATGCTGGTGGGGCTGCCCGTGGTCGAGTCGGCCTCTTCCAGCCACTTGTTCAGCAGTGGCTTGAGTTTGCACATGTTTTTAAAGCTCAGCTGCAGAGCCTCGAACCTGCAAATGGTGGTCTGAGAGAAAACATTTCCGTAAAGAGTTCCTAGTGCTAACCCGACGTCGGCTTGAGTAAACCCCAGTTTGATCCGACGCTGCTTAAACTGTTTGGCAAACTGTTCCAGGTCGTCGGAGGTCGGCGTGTCCTCGTCTGAGTGCGAATCGTGGCTGTTCACTCCGGCGTGGTGCTGGTGGTGGTGGTGGTGAGGGTGCTGCTGTTGATGATGATGGTGGTGATGATGGTGATCCATTTCTGGAGAGTCTCCTCGCATCAGCCCCGGGTGGACTAAACTCCCGGGAGCGTTCAACATCCCGTTGACTGTGAAACCACCCGGCTGGGAATAAATGAGAGACTGCTGGGACTGCTGCTGTCCTCCGGTGATGGTGGGGATGTGGGAGGCTGTGGTGCCACCCCATGCGCTTTGGTGCGACTGGTGAGCCCCTAAATGCGAGGGTCGGTGGTGCAACGCGGTGCCCGAGTGTAGGTCTTCCCTGTTTGAACTGCTCTTCACGTCTTGTTGCTGTGGGCTACCGGCCATGCCAACTGGGCTGGAGGACCAAGGCGAGCCTGCTTCTGCCGCTGCAGCGGCTGCGGCGGCGGCTGCTGCGGCAGCAGCATGTGGCAGCGAGGTAACCCACTGATGGGCATGGCTCAGCATGTGCCCCCCGTTACTGGCCGTCATGGCTCCTTGCATGAAGTCGCTCTGCACCATCTTGACCGTAGGGTCTCCTCTGTAACCTCCCGACACCGATGTTACGACACCACTTCCCGGCTGCATGCCACCACCTCCGGACTCCGAGTGCACGATCGAGGCTGATGAGAGAATGCTATTGCTGGCCAGGTAAGGATTAGAAGCCGCTGTGGCCATCCCCCCTCACCACTTTGAACAATTCTACTTATTATTCCCCCTCCCCGTATTGTCGTAACTTTTTTCCAAGCCTTGAAGGCACGCACTATTTCATGAATTATTCAAGCTGGAAAAATATGCGCGGTATTTTGATTTGGTCCACCGACAACACAGCAAAAGATGGCAAAAATATATCCGTCAAAACCTCCTTTTATCATAAACAAAAGGAGAAAGAAATACCTTTAGCGTAGAAATCCACATTATTCATGGAAGTTGTTTTTACAGTTGAATTCCGTTCTTAAAGTCATTGTCTTAAATATCATTTATGAGACCAAAAAGTGTTGGTGGTTCTGCTGCTTCTTCTTCACATCAACTTAACGTGACGATTACACAAATCCCACATCGAACTTCATCGCGCGCGCTCTTGACTTGACGTGGAGGCTTATCAGAAGACGTTCCTTTGTAAACTTCTCTCTGGTCCTGCAAACCTCTGTTTTCTCACAGAGTCTTGCTACTCATATTTCTTCCTTTCACGGAGTCCATCGGACGTTAATCTTCAATACATTCAAATGCACACAACTCTATTAAATGCTCGCGCGATGGAGACTTTCGCTGTCCTCGCTCGCTCCGTTCCTCTCTCTGAGCTCGAGAGCACGCGAATGTTTACGTTCAGCCCCCGCGTGCGCACACCATCCACATCCTTCACCCAATTACCGCGAGGAAGTTTCTGCGAGATTGATGCTCATTGGATATCCTTCGGGAGAGTGACAGATCTTTGGGCACAGCTAAGAAATCACGTTAAGGCGTTGCAATTTGCTATGTCTAATTTGGATATGTCAACATACGAATAAAAGTGACTAGACCTTCTCTCTGAACAGGAAGCTTTAGTTGATATAATTCTATTGCACTGTACGGCATTATTGGCTTCTGTTAACGATGCTTTAGATGTTTTGCTTTTTTCTTTTGCTGAGGAAATTGTTTGGATTGTCTTCGCCTCAGCGTTTGTTTTATTTTACTGATGTCGGTCTTTTGTCCGCAACAGGCATTTATATGTTGAAATGAATTTATGACGATAATAAATTGAAGGCTAATTGTGTCTGATATTTTACCTATGGGCTTGTAACTAACAAACAAACAAACAAACAAACAAACAAACAAACAAACAAACAGGGAAATCATAATAGGCAGATAAAAACATTAAGCATTTCAAGCATTTCAAGCATTGGCTTATGGGTACAAATGAATTGAGCATAGATTAGATTTGTATCCAGAAAAATGTATGTAATCACTGTTACCATGTAAGGACTGACAACTTCAAGAAAAGCATGATTATTCAGATTTAATCTAAGAATAAAGAAGAGCCGTTTCAAGCACCAGCCGTGTAAACTTGAAAACTGATGTATTTATTCAATTTATAAACCTCTATGGCCTAATGAGGTAAAATAAATAAATAAAACATAATACTTAAAATACAAAAACAAAGCACAAATAAACCATCGCATAGCTAATAAACACCAAATATCTCATATTGATTGATTTGTTTCGCTGGTAACTCCTTTGCACCTAACCTAAAGAAATTTATATCAGTCCTTTCAGATGAAAAAAAGAACCGTCAGATGAATACAAAAACGCGTCGTATTAATCCCTGGGTGGTGATTTATTGTTGTTTGTTTATTTGTGGATTGATCCACCCCTGGTATAGCCAGCATATAACCTATTGAAAAGTGTCGAGGACAGGGACACTCGTGCACTGCGAGCAATGAACAGTTAGTGCTGATTTTCATTTGCATAAATTTTCATATGTTTAAGTGAAAATAATAGCGGAGCGGAGGAGAGCGGGATTCACTCGAGACGGAGGAAGAGAGAGAGGGAGCTGCGCTGGATTCATTCCTGCGGTAAGAAATCTACCTCTCCCTCTCTCACTCTCTCTGTCTGAATGTTTTCTTTTAATTTGTAGCCTATATTGAATTTAAGAGCCGTGTTGTTTTGCACGTTTGTAAAATCTGCAGTAAAATGCATTTCTATGTAGATCTTGTTCTTCAGTGAGGGCCTTGCGCTGACTTTGACAGCCTAAAGAATCTAAAAAATCACATTGTTTATAAAAAAATAAATGCGGACTTGCGAGGGCCAATAAAGGCGCCAAATGCATCATAGCACAAGGATGCAGGGAGTTTAATGACATCAACTCCTTGACGATTTCATTAAGCTTCTTAGCTTCTTAAGCAAAGACTTCTAAGACTTTATATCATGGACTTATAAGGTAGGCTATTTATTCTTTTTTTAGGTTCCAAAGATATGACGAATTACTTATTAAAATGTAGTTAATCGAGTTTTTATTTATTTATTTATTTATTTTTGGCAAATCTGCAATTTGGAAAAGAAAAAAAACAACTAATTTCGTATTTTAAGACCAGCTGGACATGTTAGTTTCTCACGGTCAAATGTATTAAAAGTCTTCAAACAATAACACTGCGTGTTAAAAGATTATTTACTCACTTGCTGAGTGTAATTTCTATTGCTTGTTTGTTTCTATTGCTTGTCTGAAATCAGTTTCCTAAAATGTAAAATAAGGTAGATCAATCAAAAAGCCATGTGAAGTGTCAGTGAGATATTTGCCGTAACAGCATTTTGAATTAATTTGCAAAGACTAACATGACCCTCCTTGTAGCAGGTCATGCAATAAGTTTATAACATGAAATGTAGTCTATCAGCTGGCATATGTATATAGATGATCCATCAATCACTGTCCTACAATGTCATGTTCAACAATGGCTCAGTGTGGCATTTGCAAATTTAGATACTTTATTTCTTGTTACGCCTTCATTTTGCGCACTAATTGACGCCTGTTATAGAAAGGTTGTTTTACTTGAGGTTAAAGTCGTGTTTTGCATGAAAGTAGCCATGAAATAGTGGATGTCTTTACACCGACATGACTGTGTTTCAAGGTAGGCTATTTAACCATTTAAAAAAATATCGTATATTTTTATGTTTTTATAAAAATGCACATTTTGTTTAGGTCAAATGGAGTAACAAGAAATCCTCTTGATGTTTGTAAAAACAAAATCGCCTCAAGTAACTTTTACAATTATTTATTTAATACTTTTACTTAGTTGTTATACCATTTGACATTTTTAGAGACATCAATCCCAATTTTTGTAGAAAGTAACACAAGTTGTACGTTTCAAAGAAGTTAAAGAGCTTTGCACTTGCATGTCCTTTTTATCTGATGATAAGCACACTATGCCTGCTGTTATATGCTCTTTTAACATTCAAAAACATTAAAAATCATAATAAATTGTTAATGTAATATAGTGACTGCCATCACCAAGTTGGACAAGTTTAAGGGACCTAATGGAAATTCTCATAAGAAAAGAAAAAGCAAAATCTAACTGACGGGATATCTAAAATGATATGGTAACTTTGTAGACTATAGTTTCAGAAAGTTGATGCAGTGTTATACTTGTTTAAAGAAATATATGAACAACAAAATAATATAGCCTACCTATTTGATTAATAACCACATCAACCATATTCTGACACACACACACACACACACAGGTTTGTTTTGCTATCTTAGTGGGGACTCTCCATAGGCGTAATGGTTTTATACTGTACAAACTGTATTTTCTATCCCCCTACACTACCCCTATCCCTAAACCTAACCATCACAGAAAACATTCTGCATTTTTACATTTTCAAAAAAACATCATTTAGTATGTTTATTAATCCATTTCCCTCGTGGGGACCGCTGGCTGGGCCCCACGATGTAGGTGAACTCAGGTTTTTATTACATCGTGGGGCCATTTGGTCCCCATGATGTAATATAAACAAGAACACACACACACACACACACACACACACACACATTGGGTTTTCATAATGTTTTTTTTAATAGCCTACTATAAACGGTATGCTATCCCCTAACAGTAACCCTATCACCAGTGCCGAATTTACCTCATATTGTGATAATAAAATAATTTGTCCGCCATTAGAACGGCAGCAGCTAAGGCAGTAAGTGCATGGCATTAGGTTTTCATCAACTTACAGGTTATACAATTTATTGTTGCTATGTGGGCGCTCAGTTTTTCTGTAATTTGTCCAAAATCTCATGTTATATGTGCTACGCACAGGCTATTTAAGACAGTATTGGGTATGACTCGACGACAAAAGTTAGACTAAATCACTCTTCTCTGCTCCTCAAATACATAAAACATTAGCCTTTATATAGAGAAAGAGTCTTGAGTAAAGAAAATGCTGTACTTATTCAAACAACTAGTTCTTTATTTACCCTTGCATTGCAAACAAGCAGAGATTGTCCAAACTGCATCTGACACTTCATTCACAATAGAAGCGGGCGGAGTTAGGAGGTTTTACGGACAGTTTGCGGATCCATGGAGATATGAGGTTTAGTCAAAAGCTGTTTTTAATACATTTCATTGGTTAAATATTTGCAAAACCCACAGACACACATATAGGGTGGGGGGGGGAGATGACGAAATATGGAGATAGGACGTTTCTGCCGATAGGTTCTTTAAAATATTGTTCAGTAATTANTACATTGTTTTACCATTAGAGTGAAATAATAATAATAATAATAATAATAATAAATATATATATATATATATAGTGTCTCCCCATTGTAATTGGGCCCCCTGGACATGCAAGCATATGGGCCTGCACTTAGACTGCCTATATATGCACAAATCCGGCCCTGCCTACCCCTAAACCTACCAATCACAGAAAACTTTTAGCATTTTTACATCTTCAAAAAAACATCACTTATATGATTTATAAGCTGTTTATAAGCATTTTGTCCTCATAACATAGGGTATCCCTGCACTACACACACACACACACCTATTTCCCCCAGTTCCTGTATTACATTAATCAAAGTACATATTTCCCAAGGGAATCCACACATGGATCACAGTAAATCCTAGTGAAATTGAATCACACAGAGTCCTAACTCAGCAGCCCGGCCGTTATTTTCCATACATATTTTTGAGTGATTTCTTGTAAGAGAAAACATGGGAAATATTTACACCTATTGACATTCACTACTGAATAAGCTGCTATAAATGGGCTTCCAAGCTAGACAAGGTAGCGCTATAAGCCTCATGTCTCCCTTGAAAACAGCAACAAAATGCAGCAACTCAATTTCTCCCTTATGTTGTGCTCTATACTAGTGAATGTGGCTCTTAGATTTTGTTGAGTTGCGTGATTAGGAATGCTAAATCATTTCAGATGCCTCACTGCCTTACTTAAAGGACATCACAGCGATGTCCTGAACATTTCCAGCTCTACAGAGCTGAAACTGTTCAGTGTGAGGAAAGTTTCAAATGTGCTATGCTTTTTTTCTGCAAGTGACTGCAATTCAAATCTCTTTTCCCCCTGCAGGTAAAAGCAAGTCCCTCTGATAAACACAAGACACACAAGGCCTTCTTTCAGGGAAAGCTCCTTTATAGGGGCGGGATGGCTAGGATTATCTTTCCTTCTGTCCTCTTCTCTCTTGCGAGCTCGGCATCTCAGCTGGCTAGGTATCCTAGCAATGTATAGAAAACAGTCACACTGTAGTTTTGGACAGATGCTTACATTATATACAGGATATGACCACATATCATTCGACAAAAGCCTTTGGTTTGCTCATTGAGAGATTTTAATAATTTCCATCTAAAGAACACTACAACACCTCTGAAGGGCTCTAGCAAAGGTGCTATTCAACTATGTTCAAGGTTTTCTCTTGGTAAAGCTCAAACCAGCTGGAGCAAAAATCACAGAATTGTCCTCTCCTCCTTTATTTCTTGTGAGCGGCATTTGCATTTTACTCAGCTTAGCAAAAGAAATAGCCTGCAGCGAGAAAACTCTATCCACTATGCATATAAGAAAGAAAGAGAGGGAGAACGAGAGAATAAAAGACGTGAAAAAGAACACAGACAGACTGACTGAAAGGAAATGAGAGATAATCTTAAAGCTACTGTCCATTTCCAATATAGTCACAAGCCATCATCTGTAATGGGAAAAATGCATCAGCATGCGCCGCTAGACGAAGTGCAATCCACGCGTTCTTTTGTCACCTAACCATGGATATCTTCGTCTTAAATAGTCTTTTGATGGTATCTCGAGACCAATTTACAGATCTTCAGCATTATTACAGTAGAGCAGACGCATTATGTAGGCCTGTCTTTTGGAAGGGGGTCATTCTCAGGGAAGTATCTTCGCATGTTACCTGAGGACACCACAGGCATGTTATCATCCTCAGACCCTGCCAACCGTATGTGTCCCCATCTCTTCTGACAACTAAAGGGACCCATCAATGTTTCAGCCCACAGAGGGCCTTTAAAGTGAGTAAAACCCATTCTCTTTAATTCTGATTACACTCTGAAAGTGTCTTTAGCATGTGGCGGCTAAATTGGGCTATCAGCGCTAAGTAGCGGCGGGGAAGAAAAGAGCCAATTATGCCAGTCAAAGCCAGATGATGATTCTCATCTTCACTCTCTCTAACACACACACACACACACACACTCGCACACACAAACGAAAGAGACGAGAGGAATACGTCTCCTTTTGTTCTAAAATATAGATATTACGCACACATATCACCTGACACACCTTTGTGCGTCTTCACAGTATTGAGAGACACCAAGATTTCACTCTTACAGAATTGTCTGACTTCATAATGAGTCTCTACATCTGTCTAATATAAATAGCCAGAGGCAGTATGATATAAATTCATATCCATAACAATCAAGAATACTTATTGTTTAAGAATAAAGCAATACTTTCAAACCCAACATCGTCATTTTATTTATTTATTTCATGCAGGGTGGATGACTCAAACCCTATCAGATGTTTATTTGTGTGGGATAAAAGCAGAACCTGTAAAACCTTCAACAATGCAGTAAGATTTAACTTAATTCAAGTGACTATATCCTGAGGGTAATTTGTGCCAAATCTGAGCTTTGCTGTGCCTGCATGATTAATGTGCATAAAGGAGTTTATCCCTTCAAACACATTGACTGTTTTGACAATGTAGCATTCTTAGAATAGTAAGGTGCTGTTTGACTAACGCACAGTCCATTAACTCCTGATACACTCACGATCTCCCACTGTTACTGCTGGATGTCGTGTATGTGTGTCTCAACTGTGACCTTTTATAGCTTTGGAAGGGATAAGATGCTTTGTGATCACAACATTAGGACACTTGGAACAAACGCCTGAGAGACTAAAGAAGAGGACGGAAGTTTGTTCTTCATTTGTCGATAAGAGAGAGGAATGTAATGTTTGCTGTATCAAGATCTGCAAATCGGTTTACCTCAGCAGACTTGAGGGGAGAAGGATGGCGGGGGAGCACTGGGAAAAGAGACAAAATCAGAAATGTATGTAAGCTTAACACAGATAATAAAAGCACATTAATACTGAAAAATGTTGCAGTTGTTACCTCAACGATCTCTGTCTACTTGATCCAACCTACAGTCTTAGAAGAAAAGGTTCTATATGGAATCTTAAAGGGTTCTGTCAGGTGCCTCATATGTCTTGGGATCATTTTATGGATTTAGTTTTAATGAATTCATTTTTTACTTTGATTAAATTTCATGAATTAAACAGCTCATAAACATATTTTATCACTAGAAAAAAGGAAACCCATTTAACACCAAAGTATGCAATATTTTGAGACATTTCTCCTTATATAGAAACTTTTTTGGCATATGGGGTCAAGAAACTTTGGGCTCTATATAGAACCTTTTCTTCTAAGAATGGATGAAAATGACTTTTGTTGGTGTAACATAATATGTTGATTTAGTCCGAATGAAAAGTTAATTTAGATGTTACCACAAGAAGCACTTTTTTATGTTACCTGAAAAATGTTTTGAAAAAGCTTGACTTAAAACTATTATTAAAAAAACCTTTAATCTTAAATCAACTTTAATCAAGTTGGCAGCCATGCAAACAGTTTGAGTTAAAAGTTTAAACACTTGTATGTTGGACTGTAAATGCTTGAAATTATTTTTCTAGACAAATATAAATTGTGCCTTTGTATAAATGTATATATTCTGCAAAATGAAACACACACACACACACACACACACACACACACATATATATATATATATATATATATATATATATATATTAC
>RJVU01016178.1:395805-427752 GCA_003731715.1 Anabarilius grahami | reverse complement strand
ATCTATCTATCTCCATATCATGACCATAAATTACAGATTAGAAGCCAGTATCTTAAGTACATTATTGTAAAGTACTCATATTGAGACATAATCTGAGTTAAATACAAGTTGCTACTAAAAAAAAAAAAAACATTCTCTTGTATTTGCTACAGGATAAACCTGTAGTTCAAACAGTAGAAAATTGTGCTAATAGGGCTAAGGTCATGGGCTTGATTCTGAGGGAATGTATGAATAATAAAATATACCTTGGGTAAGTTGTTTTGGATGAAAGAATCTGCCAAATGCATGAATGTAGAATTTGTTTGCAGTGACAATGTTTCACCACAAACCAAAGCATTTCTCTGTAAATATGCTTGAAACTGTAGCAGCACATATTTTTAATCTTTTATTAGATTTTAGGACAATGAAGCATCTCTTTTACTCCCGTCCACCCATAATTCCTCTATGTCAGTTCTGCGAATATGTTGAGGCAGATTCCCAATCCCATCTCAGAACCACAAAACTTCTCTGAAGATCAACTGCAGTTGTAAAGCTGAACTAAAACTTGCAAACTCCTTCTGTTCTGTGGTTTATTCCCCTCCCTTCACTTTTCTGGTCTTTCTTCACATCCCTTATCTCTTTCTCACAAGAGCTTCCACAGTTTGTGGTGCTCAACAGGCTGTCACTGCTCAAACACGGCTTCATAAAAGCACCAACATCACACAGAAACACACACACACACACAAACAGAGTACACCTCGGCAAGGGAACATCCATAGACACTAAAGTCATGCAAACTAACACAAATAACTCTGTTTATATAGTCAGTCACACATATAGTTACCACATATGAGTGTTATGTTTCCTTTATGTCTTGTATGTCTACTAAATTAATGTGAAATGATAGTCTGATGTGTGTGTGTTTATATATATACACTGTAAATACAGTTGACAAATATTCTAAGTTATGTGGATTTGTTAATTGCATATGTTTCTCTATTCACATTTGATTAATACATGCTATATTTTACACAGAAGTTCACAAGTCTGTATCATGATTTCAATTTACTGTATAGAAATGATAACTAATAATAATAATAATAATAAAATCAATATCACTTTATTGTTTTCAACTTACAAATGTAAGACAAATGTTATGTTATGTATTAATTAACAACATTACTAGCTGCATTTGTTTGTTCCTTTGTAAAAAAAATAAGTGTTTTGCTCTAAATATTAGTGTTTCCTATATATAACACCTTAGGAGATGTCAATGTACTAGTGTCAAGACATGATTCCATAAAACAGAACAAGCTAAAAGTTAGTAAGATGATAAAGTTGAAGGTTTCCTGACAATGCGATTGCAGTTCTTGAAGTGTCAACAGATGGTCCTTGTAGTGGCTGCTGATTCTTGTTGTTCTAACACTGATTGTCCACAAACTGAATGTTCCCGACATCCTAATGCTAAAGGTTCCAGATGATTTAATTTCGCTAGAGTAACGCAGTTTCACAACTGATGGAGTTTAGTGGAATGTCTTACTGAATACAGGTCACTCTGGAAAAAACAAAAACAACAACAACAACAAAACCCAAATGTATACGTACAGGGAGACAACCTGGAAAATATAGGATTAGATGAAAGATAACAGACAAAGATATGAGAGAGACAGAGTTTATTAATATGACTATCAACTGCAGTTTTGGAATAGCTGTAAATGTAATGATTGTAATGCATAACAATGATAATTTAATAAACTGTACATTTAATGATTGTAATCATAGAAAATCAGACAATCAACAACAACAAAAGGATGAAGAAAGGATCAGCAAACATTTAATTTATACATGTGAATGAAGGAAAAAATCACAAGCTCCATTGAAGATACCACGAAGGGACATGGAAGATTTTAGTACATTTCAGGGAAGTGAGAAAATAGTGTTCAGCTGATGTTCACTGGTTGTTTACAGTATATTCTGGGAATTTCTATGGAGAGAACGGTTCAGTGCATCAGAACAATTCAGTAACAGTTTATAATGACTGCATGCTATGAAGCATTAGTTAAGCATTAGTAAATAGTTAATTCATTATTTATAAAGCATTACTAGACAGTAATAAGCAGTTTATACTAAATAAGGATAGCTATAATGTATTTATTAATTATATTTTCATTCTTTATTAATGATCAATTTATCATTTCTAAATTAAGTATTACATTATTTACAAACCAGTTAATTGGGAGTTGACAGTGGTTAATAAAATCATTTAGACCTTGTAAGTAAATGATTAATAAACTATTTAAACATACATTTATACATCTTATTATTTAGACATAGGAAGTACGCTGCAAAATCACTCTGCTCAGAGTACATATGGTCCCACTCTAAATAGTGTTAAAGTAACACTGAAGCAGAGTTAAAGTTAATGAGATAATTAAGCAATTAATTAAGTGATGATTGAGAGTTAGTGATGAACACCTGCTGTTAACAAGCTGAATCAATGAATAAAAGAGAAACACAAGAACTACAACTGACTTCAGCCACAGTCTTAGATTAAATCAACTAAAGATAAAAGACATTATATCTCTCAAGATCTCAGCAGAGGACGATTATCTTTTCTTGAGTGATTCTGCTTGTTACCAGCAGGTGTTCATCACTAATGCTCATTTATCACTTAATTGCTTAATTATCTCATTAACTTTAACTCTGCTTCAGTGTTGCTTTAACACTATTTAGAGAGTGACCAGATGTACTCCGAGCAGAGTTGATTTAACTCTGGTGATTTTGCTGTGTAGTTACTCAGTGTGTTAATAACTGCTTTATTACCACGTTTTCTTTATTACCACGTATCTAAAGTGAGGACTATTTATGTCTCGTAAAGCTTTTACAAAGGAGATTTAAAGGCTCAGTTATCTTCTGCACTGCTGTTCTCTAATGTTTTAAAGTTAGTTCTGAGGTAGTTTTGACACTGTGAAATATTTTATTATATTATTATTCTTATATAAAAAAAAAGTATTAATATACTAATGCTTAACTAATGCTTCATAGCATGCAGTTATAGCATAAAGTGTTACCAACAATTCTGACATTGGGACTCCCTAAGAAGTTTACTTATTAGGAAGTGGATTGTTTAAAGTGACACTTTAAACAACTTTTGCAGGTCAAATAAGTGCCTTACAATAAACACGTTTTCTTTTCCTTTTTAAAATGTAAGAGCCAATACAAGAGAATGTTTTTTTGGTTTTTTTTGTGGCAACTTGTATTTAACTCAGATTATGTCTCAATATGAGTACTTTACAATAATGTACTTAAGCTACTGGCTTCTAATCTGTAATTTATGGTCATGATATGGACATAGATAGATAGATAGATAGATAGATAGATAGATAGATAGATAGATAGATAGATAGATAGATAGATAGATAGATAGATGCTCATTAGTGTGTATGTGTGCATTTGTTCTCACACTTCTGCTGCTCTCTCTTCTTTGCTCCCAGTGTGTATTAAAGTTTGATAACCTGTGGACACAGGATCTTCTTTCATCTCCCTCCCTCTCTTCCTGTAGTGCAGACTGTCTGACTAGCAAATTTACCTGCAGTCACTGCATTAAAATGCTTATCCTTAAGTAGCATTTCATTTTTAGCCTATGAAAACTACCCAGCAAACGCAATCAACACAGTTTAAGACACTGGGACTTTTCAGTACACTAGTTTTCACTGAATGAATCTGCCGGTTCGCTGATATTTGGCACCCACCGCTTGCCATTTGGTCAGAAATGATGTACGTTTTTAAAAGTTCTCGAAAGCAGGACATCTGGTGTGCTAAACATCACCACTGCCTCGTCTTCACACGCTGCAATGGCACGGCGTCTCTGCTGAAACAGATTTATGGCTTGCCAAGTGTTTTCCAGTAATCCCTGCTGTGTTCCACTGGATGCTGCAGAAAAAGGAAGTGCCAACCTCACCCAATATCTGGCATCACGTCGCCTGCGAGAAATCCTATGTAGGAATGTTAATCTTTTCTAGTAGATGCACAACACGAACATCTTCGCAAGCAAACATTAAAATATTTGCACAAGCAAAATTATCTGAAGTAACTGAAAATAAGTAAGAGCAACAGAAGTTGTCCAGGCAAGCATAAGTACACAAAGCGCGTCTTTGTGCTTCAGTGTTTTCATTGCATATTTTCAGCATGCATTTAGAGGGCACAGCTCCCTCTGTGTGTGTGTTTCACAGAAATTACCAGTAAAAACCCCTTGCCATGGCACTCAGCAGCCAGCTGGCCCTAGTAGCCTGTGTTGCCCAGGGACTGTGGAAAGCCGGGCTGGCAGAGGGAGGGCAGCTCTAGGGTAGAGAGGACTGGCAGATCCAGGCCTCCAGGGGGTACAGAGATGCTCAGAGTCCAGAGAGCAGTCACCCTGCGCTGGAGGAGGAGTAGGACTCGGCCGGGCAGCCTGGCTCTACGGGGACTTCGCTGCTCTTGCCCCATCGCTGTCGTCTTGACCCACTGACTCCCCATAGATACTGGCACATTGCCAAGCCGTAATGGCAGACTGCACAAAGGCACTCTGCCAATGTCCTGCTGTGAGTTTGTGACTGGCAATGAATATAAATCAGCTGTGCGTGTGTGTGTGTATTTTTAAGCTGTTTGAGTCTCATTCCTGTAATCCATTGAAACCGAATGTGTGTATCTTTATGAATGTCAGTGCGTATCACTATGTTCAGCAGTTTTAGGGGTTCATGGGTGAGAAGGTCTGAACACGTACGCATACCATCACACCCTCAAATAATTTGAGATTCAAGCAGCATCCTTGTCCATGAAGATGAATCTTCAGAACTGTCTCTCCACCTGAGAAAGGTATATGTCTTCGTATGTCTCAAACCAACACGATGCTTCTCATCTATATCTTCCATGATGTTCAGGGACAGGCACTGAGAAACTCAACACCGGATTTTTGCAAAGGATAAAATTTTTTTTGCAGTAATTTTATCCACAAGGTGGCAACCATGCCCTTGGGCCATCGATTCACAAGGTGTTCGAAGAAAACCTGAATAAAGAGAACAGAACGGAACGCATGCAAGCTACAGCGACAATGGAAGCTACATAGACAAGAGGCTGTGTGAAGAGGTTAGAAAGTCCACTCATTTGTACAACTCTTGGATGAAAGAATACAAATATAATTACATGGGTTGTAACTCATGGCGAGAGATTGCTCAAAACTGGGCATGCGTCAAACGCCTGTGTGAGCGTATGAGCCAAATGAAGTATACTTTGCAAGGCTGTGCGTTCGACTGTGCGCGAACGCAAACGTACGCGTAAAAAACGAAGCATACCCAGGGCTTAAGCAGGTGCCTTCTAAACAAGATGAATCTCATAAGTAACTGATTTGTTACACTCTTACACTCAGGAATTGATTGGGTGGTTGTGCTTTTCTATTGCTGTGATGTCATGTGAGTGACAGGTTGTCCCGCCCTCGAGCCAAAAAACATCATCGGAGAAGAGTAGAGATATCGCTGCAAGAGGAAGTTTGATCAAAGATTATGAGGGCACATGAATTAAAAAATAATGATGATGTGCACAGATAAATTATTTATAATAAATACTGCAATTTTCCATAAAATATGAGTTGTACATTTTTATTTCATGATGACTTTAATGTAAGTTTGACATTAGCATGTTGCTAAGCTAATGACATGATACCAGAAAAGCATATAATTCTATGTTTTCAAAATTAAAACAGTATATTTTTAGTTAGTGTTACGGGTAATCTGTGATTGGTTTTGGTTGGGTTTGTCACGTGTTTTAGTTCTGTTTCCTAAGTTTGTTTCTACGGTTTCTCATTGATTTGATTATCATACACACCTGTCATTCTTTTTTTTTTTATTGCTTTGTTTGTGTATTTAAGCTCTGTGTTTCTTTCAGTTCATTGTCTGTTCTTGTCACATTTTTACACGGTTGTTCTGTTCATGTTTTCTAGTTGAGTGTTTTGAGTTTTTGTTAAATAAAATCGTAACTGCTGCAAATAGATCCTGCTCATCTCGTTCCTTGCTGCAATTGCAGGTGACAATTAGATTTTATTGACACTTTTCTACATTCTCAACAATATTTTAATAATTCATGTTTCTCACATTCTCTCTAATTTATTTTCACTGAAGTGTAATGCATTCGTGTATAGCTTTCATTGGATCAGTAAGATTTTTAATGTTTTTAAAAAACTTTTGTCTGCTCACCAAGGCTGCATTAATTTAATTAAACAGTAATTTTGTGAAATATTATTACAACTTAAAATAACTGTTTTCAAAATATTTGTGTACAATATTTTTTTTTTCAGGATTCCTTGATGAATAGAAAGTTCAAAAGAACAGCATTTGTCTGAAATACAAAGCTTTTGTAACATTTTACACTATACTGTTCAAAAGTTTGGAGTCAGTAAGAATTTGTATTTTTTTTTTTTGAAAAGAAATTAAAGAAATTCATACTTTTATTCAGCAAGGATGCATTAAATTGATTAAAAGTGACAGTAAAGACATTTATAATGTTACAAAAGATTTCAAATAAACACTGTTCTTTTGAACTTTCTATTCATCAAAGAATCCTGAAAAAAAATAATTGTACACAAGAAATGTTTCTTGAGCAGCAAATCAGCATATTAGCATATTAGAATGATTTCTGAAGGATCATGTGACACTGAAGACTGGAGTAATGATGCTGAAAATTCAGCTTTGCCAACACAAGAATAAATTACATTTTAAAATATTTTCAAATAGAAAACAGTTATTATAAATTGTAATAATATTTCACAATATTACAGTTTTTACTGTATTTTTAATTAAATAAATGCAGCCTTGGTGAGCAGACGAAACTTATTTTAAAAACATAAAAAATCTTACCGATCCCAAACTTTTGAACGGTAGTGTATTGTTGGTACTGACGATAACCATGATGCTTACAAAATAAAATAATGTAGTATTAGTACCGTTAATATGATAATATCGTAAATAATCCAGCACCAGCAGCTATCCAGTTAATACTCCAACATAGTAAGTGGTGGTATTGCAGCTTAACACTGGTTTTCACTCATCATAAAACAAAAGGGAAAAAAAAGAAGATGACGCAGTGTGTAGCTTCTACCGCCAAACAAAATTATGCCCACTGAAAAGTTAGTCTGCCAGTGTGGGAGTTTTTTTTGGACTGCATAAAATATATAGGGTGTTAGACACCCCAGTCTGCAGGAAGTGTCGATCCACAGTCGGATCTTCTTGTAGGCTTTTATACAGTTATTGTTACAAACTCTCTCTCCACTTCACTATACTTGTAATTTCAGTTTGATTCAATAGAGAAAACACAAAATTAACAAAGTTAAAGATGAATTTGACTTTTTTTTATTTTTTTTTTATAGATATTGCAATAATACAAAGTTCTCTCATGAAACTCTAGATGGTACAGGCTGATAGGTCCTTAACTCAATCTGCTTATAATCATATCAATAGGGCACAGCTGATTGGTTCCTGGTCTCTCAGTAGTCAATGAGCTCGCTGCTCAACCTTCAAATACTTGGGCAGCATTTGCTGTAACTGCTGCAGCAGCATGCTTTCAGAAAACCTCCCCCTTCCATAGCTCCATCTGTATAGATCGACTATGGGTAATTATGTAGCTATTTTGAATGAATGAATGAACTGATGAATGAATGAGGCATTTATATAGTGCTTTTTTATGTACACCCAAAGCACTTTAAAATCATATCGGGGGTCTCTCCTCAACCACCACCAGTACATATTGTACAGCAGCAGCATGTCTTATTTGCTCACAGCAGCGTGTTGTGCATGTCCTGTACTTGCTCTGCAGCAGCAGCGTAGCAGATCTATCCTGCCAAGACCAAACATCAAAAACATTTTTATATCCATTTCCATGCCAAACGCTCATAGAGTTGTCATGACAGAAATATTTTTATCCTGAATTCTTTTGGCAATGATGAATGTTTAGTGAAAATCTGATTTTGTGACCCCTAATTAGAATTTGGCCAAAATGTTGTGTTTTTGGAACAGTTTTCCTGTTGTTATCATGCCTATGATGCCTTAAAATGCTGACTAGGCTGATCACATTGAAACAGAGTATGAGACGATTTCATTACAGGATAAATATAATGAAAGAGCTACAACAAAAATGCACCAAAGAGCACCACATTATAATGTTTTTGGACATCTTTTTACCTTAGAGCACCAAATATCCTATATATGATATCACCTTAACTTTTGTAAGGGGATCCAACTTTAAGCCTTACAAGTGTGATTATTATGCCTAAAAAGGCTGCTCGCTACACTCTAAAAAAAGTTTTGGTGCTATGTAGCACCATATCTTTAAAGGTGCTCTAAAGCACCTTTGTCAAATGGTGCTATGTAGAACATATAAGAGGAGCCATATCGCATTTTATTTCTTCAACAAAAATGGTGCTAAACAGGACCAACAGTGGTTCTTTAGCTCGTAACCTTTAAAGGGGCTTAAAAGGTTCTTTGTACAGCAGTGGTGCTATATAGCACCTTAACAACCCCAAAGAACCACTGAAGAACCGCTGAAGAACCATACAGGGGCTAAACAGGCTCCTTGTACAGCAGTGGTACTACCATGATACTACTTGCTTATTTGGACCGTTGTTACACCATGGTAGTCTTTGTATTACTTTGAAGTACCCTGTAAATATCATGGTATTTTAATACCATCATTTTTGTTAATGGTAGCTGAGCTTAAGCCCCTCTTGGCTCCAAAGAAGCTGATTCTGATTCAGGTAACCGTTAAGTAACTCAGGGTGCATGAGTGCTTATTCTTGGGTTATTGGGAAACGTCTCGATGGAAAACGAAGTATGCGAATTTCAACGTTCATAGCATTTGAGTTTGAGTATGCAAGAGACTGTGTGTTTGTGTGTGTTTGCCTGTGTACTCCTGGAGTGCTGGCCTGAGGCCAAATGCTGTGTCTCACTGATAAAGCCTCCAAACTTCTGAAAGCCACGCTGTGAGTGGGCCTTCTCTATCACCGTGGCAACCCCAGAACATTCCCGAGGTTTTTCTTTGCCACCTCTTTTGGGCTTTCATCATGGCATTGAAGAGATTGCCTACCCCATCCCCCCAACTCACACACACACACACACACACACACACACACACAGACCGTCATTTCCTCTCTATTTTCCATCAAAACTCCTCAGTATGAAAATCAAGAAACTGTTTGCCCAATCCTAAGAAGGGAAAAAGAGAGAGAGAGCTTTTTAAAGTACAGCTTAACAACTCAGCATGACACAGAGCGCATGAGAGCACTCTCTCAGTTCAAATCAAGTGCTTTTAGATTATTTCTACTCCATTTCAACTCCACAGAGACTTCAAGACACTTTCGGCGAATTTCTCTTTGAGCAAAGGCGCGTGTGTCCTCGCATTTGTTTATTGTAAATTTCTGCTTCAAATGAGCATGCTAAGTGTAATGTGCGGGCGCAGTGAATCTCGACAGAACGCATTACAAGTGTGAAATAGTGTCTTCCTACCCAGACACGGTTACTAGGAGCAATGGAAGTAATTGCATTGTGCTTTCCAGGGCTCTTTCTAATGGCTTAGCATTGTTTTCTTGCCTGCGCTCCCTGATCTTTTAACTTGTGGAGCTTTCTCCTCCGAACAAGTGTCCCCTTCTTTTCATGTGTGTGTGACCCAGTGCCCCTTCTCACACCCCCTTCCTCTAAACAATAATGTTTCTCCTGAGCTCTGCGCCACCTCTCCGTCCCACACTCGCAAAAACTCCAGCTCGGTCATTTGTTTAGCTGCGGCGTCTGCAGGTGCGGAGGATATTCCGCATTTGGGCATCTATGTACATGGATACAATGAAACTAGCATAAACTTCTGCTACGTTTTCTGTTCGTCCCGTTTCACCCCTCTCTTCCCAGCCATTCCCACCTCTCTCAACGGGTTTTCACAATTCGTGAAGACTTCAGACAGAGTGACCTATTGTTTGGGGGCTGTGCCTTTGACCCAGTAGCTGAGCTAGGGCATTCTCCTCTTTGTCTGCTTGTTATAGCGAGCCCCTCTTAAAGCAGGGGCACTGCGCTCCTGCGTTCCCACGGCAACCCATCCACCCTACCCCTGCACCATGGTGAGAAGGAAGTATGAGGTAATGTTTACAGAGCAAACTATGATGCTTCTGACAGACCTTCCTCACTCACTAATTAAAAGATCCTCTACTAGCTGCCAGCTGGAGTGACACACTAAGCCTGTCTGATGTTCAAAGAAAAAGAGGGAGAAATACAGTAGAAACAGGCAAGGCTGAGGGATTAAGAGATAGAGAGGAAGAGTTACGTGAGAGAGGGGGAATATTGTAAGAAGGAGAGAGATGAAAGAAAAAAACCTCTGACATGTTTGGAGTTTTATTAGTGAGGAGACAAGAGTAAAAGACCTGGTGAAATTGTGTAGTTTTCTGTCCTGTGTCCACATACTTCCTATTGAAATGGGTAGTGTGGCCAGGGAATATGGAATGGTTCGTGCATTTTATGTCAACATAAAATCAAAATTACAATTCCTATTTTTTATGGAATATTGCGGTGTTTAATATAAATGATTTATCTGTGCACATCATATTTTTTTTAATTCATGTGCCCTCGTGAATCTCTTCTCTTCTCTGATGACATGTCGTGTTTGTGGGGACGGCCCAGTCAGACGACCCCCCTAATGAAGGCTTGATCCCCCCTGAAGGACATCAAAATAAGATGTTGGGGTCAAAGAAAGTAGTCTATCCGTAATATGAAGCGTTACCTATAAATATGAAGATTGTGGCATTATTTACAGTATATTTGTTCACGTTAAATCATATTTATAGTCATTTTCTTTTATGCGTAGTTTGCAGTGTTGAGCATTATAACCAATCACACATGTTTCTGTTGAGTTTATGCAATGTCCAATCAGAGGCGTTGTGATGCATTGTGTGCAAATGCCAGTGTCATGAGGTTCGCTCACTGACTGAATTATGAATCTTAACTCACACGAATTCTCTCTTATCATCATAAACAACAAAATGAAAAAAGAAGCAAACAAGAGGTTCATTTTGCAGTATTGACAGTTTCAGAGATTATTTCGGGAGTTTTTGTGAAAGTGCATAACTCACATTACACTGAAGTCATGGACCGCTTCGGTGTTCTTTGATCGCTTTCTTAACGTAATAGCTATAATGCCAGTTTGAATAACCTTTTGTTTTTCGTGCTACTGAAATAACCAAAGTCTTCTTTTACAAATCTGAAAAAAAATGAAAAAGCAAATTCATTACGGCTCTTAGCTTGTTTGGTCTTTTCCCCACCAAAAAACTTTGTTGACTTAATAATCATCATTACAATTTCAAGAGCAATAATCAACCTTAATGATTTTGTCATAACATTGCAGCTTCACCCCTTGGCTAATGACTTCATGTTTATGGGATATTTACCTTATGCAATGTAAATACATGTACATGAGCAGCACTGTGTGTGTGTGTGTGTGCGTGCAGTGTACCCCCAAATCACTGACCCCACTGAAGGCCATTGTGTAATTCGCACCCTGGGCGGGACAACCTGTCACTCAAAGGACATCACAGCAGTACCAAACCACAACCATCCAATCAATTCCTGATGGACAAAATGAAATCCCGCCCTACATTTTGTCTTGTTCAAGAAGCTGTTTTACTTGGATATGTCACAATATGGAAGAAAAGTCTATCAAAATGTCTCTTTCATGCAGACTTTAAACCTTTTTTGCCACTCTTATTGATACAATAGAGAAAGAAACATGAGGAGAAGAAATCCAACTGGACCAGGATTTGTCACATGCAAAATCCTTGTGTGAGCACCACAGCTATTTGCTACAGCTCAACATGTACACTTACATGTTGGTTTACTGTGACATTAACTGAAAGTTACACCTCCACAAACAGCAATCATAGTGGCGTGGCACTTATCCTATCCACCGTCCACACACAAAACACATGCACACACACGCAGTGCTCCCTAAGGGAGACTGTGAGAAAGATGCAGTGAAAGTAAAGTGAAGCAGTGAGGCTGCAAGACAGAAAAACGAGTGGAGCGACTGACACCGCTCTTCCCGTCAAGGCCTGCCAGGCCTATTTTTAAAATGTTGATGCCTGGAGCTCAGACACACTCTGTGCAGTTCATCTGGAGTTTCAGTAGAAAAACACTCTGGAGTCTGAAGCAGCTTATAACTGACAAGTGAAAGAATACTGAGATGCTCCAAAACAAACACAGTCTATTGCTACACTTAACTTGTGTGGCACACACATATCCGTCTCTGTCTCTTCTATCACTGTCTCTTTGAAGAGTAGGAAAAAAGTGAAATAGGAATCTAAAATCTTTCTGCTGGGTAGTGGTTTTGGTGCTGATCTAGCTTTTCTTTTTTTTGGTATGGCTGGTAGACTAAGTAAATCATGGTTAAAAAATATTCTGTCACCAGTTATTGACCCTCATGTTGTTCTGAACCTGTATGACTTTCATTCTTCCATGAACACAGAAGAAACAAAATGTTCCAGCCAGGTCTCATAGTTAATAAGCAGGTATTAATAACATCTACAGGTACAATATGTACATTTGTGTTTTAAGTATAAATTTAACTCATTGGATGAACTCAATTTAATTGAGGGAAATAAATATGTGTAGCCCCAACTCATACAAGACAAATTCATGCAATGAAATGTAATTGAGTTGGTCCAACTTAATTTGATCAAATACAGTTGAAATGAAATTGATACATTCGTAAAAAGATTTTTTTTATGCTTGTCCAACTCAAACTAAAACATTTAGTTGGACACAACTTGTTTAAGATGTTTTTATTTAAAAAACATAAAAACAGGTATAAAATTTACTGTAAAACAACCACAATATATATATATATATGGAAATATGCAATAGCTGTCAAAGTGGTCAATATGAAAATAAACATTTGTTGTTTAAGTATTTGTTTTTGTATTAAGTAGATGAGTAAACTGCATTTCATAAATTTGACTAAAAACAATGTCATTGGTATGATAACTGAATACAATAAAATCAAAATATTAATGCCACAATTTCAATATTCATAAATAAGGATTTGTACACATTTATACGTCTGTAAAGTTGTTCATATGTAAATAATTTACGTTTTAGTGCTGTCAATATGTCAATAATGTACGTTTCAGTGTCTCTGGAAACGCAAGTAAATGTATGTGTGGTAGAACCACACTTTACATAAAAATACATATGAATACTCATGAGATCTTGTTGAATGTTTATGGTTCTCCTATTTTGGGGTAAACTATTCCTTTAGGCCATTCCTTTGTTTGGTTTTAACTCCCTTTTTTCATACTTTATTTTCCCTTTGTCATTCAGATGAAGAGTATGAATTAGAGGGGAAAAAACTACTTTTGTTGAAAATGGTTAGATATGGTATGGTAAGAGATAATGGATTATGACAGTAAGACATTGTGAACAGGGAACAGACTAATTAATAGCAGCCTTATTAGTGCGGGAAACTCATTATCTAATTCATTACAGACCAATTAGAGCAGTTGTTAAGTATCATGTTGTAATATTGCCATCTTGCTCGCATTTATTGAGCATCACAATGTCTTTCATGCAAGATATATGGCACTATATGGCCAAAAACACACACACAAAAAAACAAGGGCATTAAAAGGATAGCTCACCTTCTCTCATAATTTTTCTCACCCTCATGTTGTTCCAAACCTGTATGGCTTTTATTTTAAGAAACATGTGTCAGTGCTTTCTTTTCATACAATGAAAGTCAGTGAGTTCCAATGTTGTTTGGGTGAGTAAATTATGAAAGAATTATGCAGACAATCCCTGTAGTAGAGAGCTGGTTGTCTTTTTGCTGTTATAACAGGCTTCACACTTCTGTGAAAATGCTCTGACTTGCAGACATTTTTCCAAGTTATCCCAAAGGTGTTTGAAAACCATTCAGGATTGGGGTTTGTGCAGGCCAGTCAAGTTATTCTAAACTATACTCTTTGCTTTGCTTTGCTTGCTGACTTTGCTTTGCGCACTGGTGCATTATCCACAAAGGAGTTTGGTACATGCCATTCGACTTTAAAGTTGCACTCAGTATTTTGTACTAATTAAAAAGTTTTACACACAAATGAAATGAACACCATTTGTGAGAATTTAAACTACAGTTATGGACATACACATGAGATAAAGCCTCCAGAAAAATCAGTCTTTTATAAAAAGCTCTTTTATTCTACAGTAAATTAAGCGGGTTGCCGCCTCATGGGCACAAGCATGTTGAGATCACATGACCAGTTCTGTCATACAACTGAGTCACTAATGATCATAATAACAATAATAATACACTTACTTACTTGCGCNCAAAACTTTTCTGAAGTCCCTCAGTTACCTTCACAGATGCATTCATATAAACTCCCACCCTCAATTCAATATTTATATTTTTCTTCCTGTATTTCAAGCATCACAAACAGTGAGCTTGCTGTGCTTTTTTTTTTACTTCATAAAATTTCCACACAAATGACATTTTGGGAAATTATTGCAATGCAGTATGTGCACAAGTCCAAAATAGAGATCGGCCAAAATGATACAAAAAACTGTCCAGTTCCGATTTATTGCCAGTCGACCGGTGCATCTCTAATCATGAACCACTGATTAGAAAATATGGAACTGAATCCAAAAATGTTAATTATATTGAGGAGTGTAGTATAAGATGGATGGAGAACATTTTTATAGTTTAGTGACACCTACTGGTGTGGATGAATGAATATAGCTTATTAACTGGTGCTGCTTCATGTAAAAATTGCATGTTAATTTATTTTTCAGTTTAAAACTAAAAAACAAACAGACAAAAAAGTAGCATGAGACAAAAAAGTAGCATAAGACAAAAAAGTAGCATAAGACAAAAAAGATGATGCAGCAGCAGTTAAAGGGGACCTATTATGCCCCTTTTCACAAGATGTAATATAAGTCTCTGCACTCTAAAAAATGCTGGGTTAAAAACAACCCAAGTTGGGTTGAAAATGGACAAACCCAGCGATTGGGTTGTTTTGACCCAGCAGTTGGGTTAAATGTTTGCCCAACGTGCTGGGTAGTTTTATTTAACCCAAATATTGTTTACAAATTACTATACGGCTGGCTTAAAATGAAGCCAAAATATGTTGGAAATTAAAAATCAGACACATAATTACTAGAGACAACAATAATAATTAAAAGAAGAACATTTATTAATAAGCAATTTAATAAATGTTTATTGTTTAAATATTATTCAAAAAACGTATTAATAAATGTTTGTTTATTAAACATATTAATAAATGTTCATTTCCAACATATTTTGGGTTCATTTTAAGCAAGAAATACAGTAATATTTAAACAATATTTGGGTTTAATAAAACTACCCAGAAGGTTGGGCAAACATTTAACCCAACTGCTGGGTCAAAACAACCCAATCGCTGGGTTTGTCCATTTTCAACCCAACTTGGGTTGTTTTTAACACAGCATTTTTTAGAGTGTGGAGTCCTCAAATTGTGTCTGTGAAGTTTCAGCTAAAAATACTCCACAGATCATTTATTATAGCTTGTGATGGAGAGACTCAGGAAAAAGTTACAACTTTTAGATTTCAACTGGTCGTTTCTGAATGGTTAGTGGATCAATTTATGTAGTTGCTATGGAGTTGATTCAACTCATCAACTAGCATGTGCCGTCATGTTAATCTTTTGTGCAAAACCCGTATGGACGCCCACTATACATAGCGTACCAGTTTGCCAAACAGAGCCATACACACCAGACTAATGTTTATGATTGCTATCAAATGCTGTGAATGATCTAATATTTTTTCCAAAATATTGCTTGGACAGAAACGGTCCTTTTTTTAGCAATCGAGCTTGCCAGGGTCAACTTGCAGGCTATCCAAGCTAACGAGACTCTAAATAGTGTTCTGTGCTCGTTTGTGCAGCCAACGACAGAACAGTTAGCATGCTTTGCTCAAACTTTTGCCATGGCCTTTGAACTGGTACACCGTTTTCACTTCCGAAAACAAAATGATGGCGCCGTGGGTGGAAATGTGCCGATTAAAGGGTGGTAAAGGCTTGCCAAAACAAAGTTACTGGGTTGTCCTTTTTCATGTCTTCTGGGTTGGTTGATGCACCGGGGACCCAATTATAGCACTTAAACATGGAAAAGGTCAGATTTTCATGATATGTCCCCTTTAATAAGTAATTTGCATGCATCCACACCAGTAGGTGTCAGTATAAAGGCCCATTCACACCAAGAAATATAACTATAAAGTTAACTACAACGTTAACTATATTAGCATGCACACTTATACACAGTATCATTGTGTTTATTCTAAGAGTGCGCTGCAGTTTGGTTGTCTGCGGCTCTAAATGCTCATGCTCTTTAAATTTGGGTGGATTATGAACAGCTTTTTATGTTTTATTATATAAGCTGAAAAAAAAAGTTCTGAAAGTGATTCAAACAATATTGTTCCTCTGTTATCCTTATAGATGTGGTGTGGACTTCCCTATTCTTAAAGAATTAGAATGATTATTAAAATATTATATTTATTGTTAACGTCTTTGGTGTGAACAGCCATTAAACTCCAAGATCACTGGGACGAAAAAGAACTAACGAAAAAACAACAAAAACTTCACATTTAAATGGAAATTGCATAGCAGCATATAAACATCAATCATATTTTATGCAGGCTATAGCAATGGGCTTAGCTGAAATATCCAAACTTGTTAATAAGGGGTGTCCACATAGTCTACATTTGGCCATGTCTTTGGCCATGTCTAATAGCATGTTTTAATTGAAGGGATCCTCATTCCCCTTATCCTGTCGCAATACAGTGAGTGAGAGAGAAACAAGAGAGAAGGTAGAGCTTTCCCAGCATGAGCCTGCTCCTCTCCCCCATAGACTGTTTATAACAACCACCATAGAGGGAGACAACAGCACCAGAGCATCAGAGAAGGAGGTACAGAGAGAGCAGAGAGTAGTAAAAAACAAGGAATCATCAAAGACTGATCCTAATACAAGAATCTCTGGGACAAGAGGTTGAGGGGGGAATTAGCAGATGAGAAACGGGAAGGATGCTGTCTCCGTCTCCACCGTCCTCTGTGTACGGGTGTGTATGCGTGTGCGAGCGCGAGCGCATGGTGGGCGTATAGAGGGGGTGGCGGCGCTGCCTCCGGGGGCACATGGTTGTTTACTTCACCAGGAGATTTACCCATCTCACTCTTCAAACAGCTAACTCTTCCTGTTAGCAGAGCTTGTGTAATTATTGAGAGAACAATCACAGCACTCGGTTTTGATCTCGCTCTATAGGGCTTTCTATAAACTCAGAAACGAATGGTTGAAAGTGAGCGTGGTCATAACACACTGTATGCGCTTCACTTTGAAAACCACAAATCTCACTGAGAGGGAATCCTCTGCGCTAGTGTTCGGTCAGTAAAGCGGCGGGAAAACCCATAAAACAGAAAAAGCATAAAAATAAAACTCATTGTACAAATGCTTTTTTCGTTTTTAAGAGTCTCACAGCTGAGGGGGAAAATATAAATGTATTTGTCAAACAGCTCTGATAGAAAATGATTCAACACACTGTATTTCAGGCAAGCAGTAAAGGGCAAAAGAAAAATGTTATTGTGGATTAGCATGACAGCGACCGCTCACTTTGCTGTAGGTAGCAGCCCCATAAAAATGTCAGAAATTTTAACAGGCAGTAAACAATTGGGGAGAAAAATTGTCTCCCACTGTCTGCTGACACAGTAGAAAAGGTGTTTGATAGAGCAGCTGCGCTGGCTAATTTCCCTCAGCCTCGTTCTTTCTTATCATGTCAGTGTGGCCTCTCAGCTAATAGCATGTTTTAATTAGCCCTTAGTCACCATGCTTCCACTGTCAGAGATATGAGGAGGCAATCCCTATGGACATTACTCATATTACAGCACCGCCACACACACACTGATGTAAGAAAACATACCTTTCTCATTCTCCCTCTTTCAGGTTGGAAACATGTTGGAAATCCGTCCATTCATGAAGAGAGAGTATGCTGTTATATAAGACTTGCTGTGCTACAGCTAAAGAGTATTATTAGCCCACATCTCTAGTGGTGTCACGGCACTGGAATTTCGATACAATACCTTGAAAAATATCGATATTCTGTACCATTTTCGATACATGGGAAAAAATTGCCACAACATTAGGGCATAAAATTTGAACAGTATTTAAGTTCATTTAATTTTGACCATAGTATTTTCTAATCAACTGAAATTCTGAGGGGGATTATAAAATGATATTATTATTAATCACTGTAATAAATGATCGTGATTTTAACGGTAAAAGACTGTAAAAATGCTATGTTGAAAAACTGTTAATTGGTTAACAGAAAGTTTCCGTACTATATACGGTGAATAACTGTAATAGATTTAACGGTACATTTAATGTAATTTTACAATAAAATACTGTTAAATTTACAGTTTTTGGAAGTGAAAAAGAACAAGTACTTGTATAATTTACAATAAAAACCCATAAATTCCCAAATTTGATGACATAAATTTGATGTATGTTCGATGAAATTACTTTCTTCAAATTTTTTTTAAATCAGTTATGTACATTAGGTTTTATGTTACATCTAATGTTGTTAAATTAATGTTTATTGCATTTTTTAATGTCGTGTGTTACCATGATGGTGTTTAGTGTTTGTGTGAATGACACTGTGTGCACCTTCTATATATTAGTATTGTCCTTCTCAGCTTGTGGAAAAGCTGCTTGTGATGAACTTTGATTCATCATGTGATTTCCACTGTGTTTGGTGGTTGTCAGTGCATTATTAATGTACAAAACAGATATTAGTACTTCAATATGGTAAACTAACATTATATCAGTCAATGAAATACGATATTTTACTGTAAATTTCAGTAAAATCCGTAAAAGCTTAAAACGTCGCTACCGTATTTTTTATGGTAAATTTCTGGCAACCACAGCTGCCGTTTTGTTTTGTTTTTTACACCGCAAATTTAACAGATTTTACTAATAAGTATTTTACTATAAAGCAGTAAAATTACAATGCTTCTGACTTAATTTATTCACCTGCAAGATTCAGAACCTCAAGCTTTTATTTCGAAAGTTATTTTATTTATATTTTAGTTTATTTTACGAGTCCTGTGAAACATGAGTTACAATGAAAGAAGCAACTATTTTTTTTTTTATCTCATGTTTACTTTTTTAACACTATTGTTTAGGTTTAGGGTAGGGTTTAGAGTAGTTGTTATGTTTTTATCAAATGTGATAGCGTATTAACCTTTTAGCACCTGTTTCAGAGAAAATGTAATACTCTTTCAGTGTCACTCACTTAATTTTACTTCTGAGTAGTAAAATTACAATACTTTTGACTTAATTTCTTTGGCGGAGAAGCTCAGGGAGAGCTTTAGTGTCTGTGACAACAGGTTTACAAATGCTTCTCAATACAAATAATGACATTGAAAGCTTGAAATGCTGTAATTATCTTTCCACACAAAAAAGCCAAATGATAACAAATGTGTAAAAACAAAACAAAAGTGCTACATTTGGAGTTTGCTACATTTACTGTGAATTGAGATGCTGAAAACACCAGATCATGAACTGCTCACATGAAAGAACATTGCCACACTTCACTCTGAAAGACACAGCGCAACACATATCAATACTCTGGAAAACGAGTATTGAAACTGTTTCAAATATTCAGAATCGACATGTATCGAAAAATCGATACTTTTGACAACACTTCATCTCCCTGCCACCTGAATTTTCTCACAGCAAAAACAATCAACTCAGAACACAAACCACCCATATTGCACCATTATTCCAGTTTCATGTTTGTCCACAAAACTAGCATATCCGGGGCAGCTGACCGCTCCTGTCAAGTCTGTATGCCCAGATTCATGTGAAAATTGTCCTAAATCTTTCATTTCATGGTTCAAACAAAGCAAACAAAGTAGAGAATTAAGGCCTGAATGGATGGGCATAACTGAAAAAGGGGCAGTGGGGTCTGCGTAGGGGGGTGGAGTTCATTGATGTAGCCCGTCTTTGTTCTGATGTGTCCAGAAACCAGATAAGATGACTAACCTGTTTATCGCTCTGATTGAAATTACACAAGCAGACACCATCCCCCCTACTGAGCCCTAAATGAACAGGTCTAAAGGACAGGGAGAGCGGTTAAACGGTACTGAAGGGGAGCCCATTATCTGTGAATGGGGGTGATTAATGTGCGAAAATGAGACTTGGCGGGATGCAACGAGAGGCCAGGGCTGCCTCTGACCCTCATTCACACCCAGGCATTCACCCAAGTGCTCTGCAGGAGAGGAGGATTGCAACAAACACACACACACACACAATGGTGTCTTTTCTACATCTGATCTCAGTCCTGTGTGTGTATTGAATGTATATGTGTTTTTTGTAGTTTGTATGGTTGTGTTTATTGTCAGTTAAGGGGGGTACATCATTCTAAAAGAAGAGAAGAGACTAAATTATGTTTCATTTAAATATCAAATTTGTCTCATGTTTCTCTTAAAATTCTGTAGAAGAAATCAAAATAGGCACAAATGAGACAATTCATTATCATACAGTAAAATATACATATTTAAAGGGTTAGTTCACCCCAAAATGAAAATTCTGTCATTAATGAATCACCCTAATGTCGTTCCACACCCGTAAGACTTTCGTTCATCTTCTGAACACAAATTAAGATCGTTTTAAAGACAGAATGCTGTCAGATTTTCTTCCATTGACTGCCTTTGTAACTTCCACTTTGATGCTTCAAAAACTTCATAAAGAGATCGGAAAACTAATCCATATCCATACTAATCCATAATCCGAATCGAGCGGTTTAGTCCAAATTTTCTGAAGAGAATTGATCTCTTGTTATGATGAACTTACTGATCCGATCTCTTTATGAAGTTTTTGAAGCGTCAAAGTGGTAGATACAAAGGCAGTCAATGGAAGGAAATCTGACAGCATTCTGTCATCAAAAAGATCTTAATTTGTGTTCTGAAGATGAACAAAAGTCTTACGGGTGTGGAACAACATTAGGGTGATTAATTAATGACAGAATTTTCATTTTGGTGTGAACTAACCCTTTAAATATGTATATTTTACTGTATGATAAACAATTGTCTCATTTGTGCTTTGATTTCTTCTACAGAATTTTAAGAGAAACATGAGACAAATAAAATTAATGACATAGCTCAGACCATTTGTTCTTTGAAGAACTTTATGAGAAATGTTTGATTTCATAATTAGATCTCAGACTTTTGATTCTTTGATAGATGGGATTTGTGAGATTACTAGGATTTCTCTCAGGAGAAACATCTGAGAAGCAGGAAAGTAAAAGTCTGTATTTTAAGCCACTACAGATTACATTTACTTACTATAGTAATAACTGTAAATTATGGATAATTACAAGCAACTAAACCTAAAGCAAACCCTAATTATATAGTAAGTACATGTAGTTTATAACATTATTTAGTACTTATATGTGTAATTACACTGTAACAACATCACCTTAAAATAAAGTGTAACCGAAAAGACTTAAGGAGATGTCTCCACCTGCTCTCCATTTCATTGTTGTGAAAGTGAGTTATTAAGGAGATCTTTTGTTGTGAGAAGAGAAGAGAAGAGAAGAGAAGAGAAGAGAAGAGAAGAGAAGAAGATGGAAGGTCTGTTTAACAGTGTCTCACTAACTAGTTCTGCTCCAACACAACAAATAGCATAACGCCACCTATTGGCTGGTCTATTCAAGCAACCAATCCTAGTGGGATATGCTATGTACAAATAATAATAAAAAAACACCTGCTTGGTGAACAGCTGCACATCTTAAAAAATCAAATCACAACATTTAGCCTGCTCTCAGCTGCGAGCTGTAACCCATACATTAATTAGCAAGTTAATGTGAACTATATGGCGTAGCGTTTGTGGTACATTTGGTACATGTAGGTTTAGGGCAGTGGCGGGCTGCTCAGTAACTGGCTGTATAAACAGCGAAGAAGAGGTTAATCGGTGGCAGAGAGGAGCAGGAGGAAGCACTCGCTAGGTCAAAGGTCAAATGATGAGCCAACACAAAGCCATCACAAAGACGGCACTCAGCTGGGCTCTGTTTGTGTAGGCAGTGCCAGGGTCAAACACACATAGAGAGAGTGAGTCACTGACATGAACGTACACACGCACACAAGGATGCGCGTCCTCTTCTTTCTTGAGTTATGAAGTGATGACCAATTGTTTTTGGATGTGGGCTGACCAAGAGCTGTTATGAAAACAGTATCAGTGTGCATGCATTTGCATAATAGCAGGTTCATGAGCCCTTGGTTTCTGCGGTAACTGTATATTGATTGACAGGGAGCCTGAAAGAGGAGCAAGTGTGGAGGAGGAAGCCCTTGACATACTCAGCAACAACCTCCTTCGAGCTATGCGCAAACGATCACACAGGAGCAGCTAGATCGACCCTCAAGTCCTGTTGGTTTTGACCACATATGGACATTGTTTGACACGCAGAAAAACACAGTGTTCTGGTCCAAAGTAATTACTTAGTTAATAGTTTTGCCGAGAATGGAACATGCTTATGCCTCTAAGCTACATGCTACTTTCGGCCTACGTTTAGTATGGCTTAAGAAGTGATTTTGTTCTTTAAAAGAGTAAAAGTTACAGTGCACCGAAGTTCTCCCACTCTCTACGTGACCTCTGATTGTTGACTCTGGAGAGATGACTGACTAATCGCTAAATAATCAACAGCGTTGTCAGATTGGTTTCCTACTGAGTCTGTGGCAACATGTCAGGCACAACAGGCTAGCTGGAGTTCTTGGCACTGCTTCCAAAGGGCCATTTCCCCCATATCCAGAGGGCTTTGAAACAGCAAAACCATGAGTCTTTGGACTCAAGCCCACGTCTGTGCAAGCTAATCCGCTAAATAAGGGACCCCATGCCAGGGACGAGGGACCGAACATGGAGCCACATGACACTGTGGCACAATGCACACGCACAGCACAGCACAGCCAGAGACAGAATGAGAAATAATGGCCGCTTACAAGGAAGTAGGAAGCAATGTAGCAAATGGATATTGGGAAATGTTAGCACAGGATACTTAGCGGTAATTAGAAGGGCATATAAAAAATTCTCAAAAACACAGAGCTGATTATTTGATTTAGTTGCAGTGTACTATTTATATTTCTAGCACATTCATACAGGCCTACTTAATGCACACGGAAAAAGAATTACAATCTCTTACATATAAGCAGTGTTGGGCTGATTACTCAAAATTTTTTATTAATTACTTGTTACTAGTTACTCCTTTCGAATGTAATATCATTACTTTACTTATTACTTTCTGGCAACAGTAATTAGTTACACTACCAGTTATAGTACTTTCCTTCACGCCCCACAGAAGTTGTAATTGTGTATCTTCCCCATAAAATTCTTCTAAAATTTTACTAACAACATATTTCTGCCTCATCATTTGACCAAAATCCACATTGGATCGCAGACAGAAGTTATTACAAACACTCAATGGTGATTGATAGTGACTTTTAAGTAAATAAGCTAATTTTAGCTATAATTTCTCTGTTACCCATATACGATTATATTTCATGATGTATTTTATCAAAAGAAATCACAAGTTTGTAGAAAAATTTTTCGTTTTCCAAAAAGATGTTTAATTATAGTAATACAATTTATATCGGGATCAGAGGGATGTGGTTGGGCAAGACATGTAATGCCAGAGTAAAGTAATGCCACAACTTACACAATGGTGTTCAGATCATCTTTTCTCCTGACAAAATCAATGTAATGGCAATATTTCCATCCACTGAATATAAGCTTTTACATATTCCAATCTTGCCTGCTGCACTGGTGAGTTTAAGTGCCTATGCAAGTTGTGAAAATTATGAAAATAAATCTAGGAATTATTGAATTGTTGGATTTCCAATCAGTAGGGGTTGAGGCATCAAAACTAAATAATGAGCTGTTTTATGAATGGTAACTGTAATATTATGGTAACACTTTATTTTACAGTGCCGTAGTTACACGTTGCTACATGTACTTACTATAGTAATAACAGTAAATTATGCATAATTACAAGTAACTAACCCTAAACCAAACCCTAATGTAGTACATGTAGTTAATAATAGTACTTATTTGAGTAATTACAATGTAACTACTGCACTATAAAATAAAGTGTAACCAATATTATTACTGAAATCTTATTAGTAATTAGTTACTTAGTTAAGTAATATTATTCCCAACACTACCCAACACTGCATATAAGCATGTTCTTTAGGAATTAGGAATGAATATTAATGATTTAATATTGATGTTCAAAGTAGTTACAAGGAGTGGGATTTTGGACCAATGAGATGTATTGGTGGGCGGGGCTACAGCCGAGTCCTGGAAGAAAAAATCCATTAATTTTCTCCATAGAGGAATTTATTTTTAATGATAACTTACAAACCTTTAAAGGGTCAGTTCACAGAAAAAATGAAAATTTTGTCATTTATTACCCTCATGTCATTCCAAACCCGTAAGACCTTCGTTCATCTTCTGAACACAAATTAAGATATTTTTAATTAAATCCGAGAGCTTTCTGACCCCACTCCCCATAGACTGCAATGTTATTACCACTTTCAAGGCGCAGAAAGGTAGTAAAGACATTGTTTAAATAGTCCATGTGACAACAGTGGTTCAACATTAATGTTATGAAGTGACGAGAATCCTTTTTTTTAACAGTTGAATTCCTGGTGAAAACTACCCATGATTCTGAAAAGAAATCTCCGTGGCAAGCAAATCACGCCAAAATAATTCTTTTGTGCCTGCCTACTCCCATGAAGTACTGCGAATGACATGATAGTCAGTCTCCATACACTCTCAAAATACTTAAATGTTAATGTATCCATATTTTGCAATGAACTTAAAGTTGTTTCGATATACAACTTTAAATCAACATTTTTATATTTCTCCATTGCTTTTAAATTTGACAGTCATTCACAATTCACACTTTCCAGGTGACACGTCCACAAGAGGCCCTATAAGTGATATAATTTTCTCCCCCCACTATTGCAGATGTAGATTTATTAACAGTATAGTGTCATGAAAAAAACATGGTGGGTACATTTTTGCAAAAATTAATTCCATTGCTTATAGCATGTTTCACAGCACTTTCAAAATTAAATCTGAACGCGCTCTGACAACGGAAGTGATCTCTCACACTCATTGAAGCAAAGCGCGAGAGATCACTTTCGTCATCAGAACGCGTTTTCTGACCTCACTAACCGGATGCGCAGGGCAGTTGGACATAGTGGTGTTTTAGAGGTAAAAAATGATACAAATACTGTTCGGTTTCTCGCACAAACCGATCGTTTTGTGTCTTAGGACATCAATGTGTCGTCACGAGCTGCAGGGTTTCATTTGGATTTGTCTGAGCATGTTTTTTTTTACTCTTATAGATGGAATTCCCATTGACATGCATTATACAGCTGATAGACGGCAACGGTTGGAGTTAAAAATCAGCATTTGTGTTCTACTGAAGAAACAAAGTCACCTCCATCTTGGATGCCCTGGGGGTAAGCAGATAAACATCACATTTTCATTTTTGGGTGAACTATCCCTTTAAGCTTGCTTCTACAAGTCTTTGAGCTCTTTTGTAGAGTGCCGTGACTCGTGTTTTACAAGACTCGTACCCAAGCACCGCATCGCAATTTCAACACTGTACTAGGTGAGGTACTGAGCAAGTTTACTATGTCAGAAAACCTATACATATATATTGTGACAAAATGTCCAAATGTATTCATTTACAAATCATGCACTATGGTAAAAGTGTTTTGAGGTCATGTGTTGTACAAGGATGTAAGGGTGGAACTCCTACAGGGGTTCAGGCTGTAAGGTTTGCCGAGTGACTAAAGAAACTTTATCAGCAAGATGGTAGAAAACTGTACATTTCTTGTCTATTACCACCCACTGCAACTTATACCAACGACGGAAATAAGCACAGTTACAATAGCAAAATATGTGGGAGAGCATATAGTGTGACAATATTGCATTGCAATAGGGAGCACATTAATGTTAATACTAAATCAAAACTAGTTAGCACATCATTTGTAATAGAAAGGGTTTAATGACAATATCTGATTATGGTTACACTTAAAATAATTACAAAATAGATGTATGAGATGATAAAATAATATACCATTAATCGTATACAGCATGTATGTTAAAAGTTACCTGAGAGAGAGAAAGAGAAAGAGAGAGAGAGAAAGAGAGAGAAAGAGGGCCAGAGAGTGCCCAGAGCAGAGCATAGGAAAAAGAGCAGAGCATAGAAAAGAAGCCCAGAGCATAGAAAAGAGAGCCAGAGCGATAGTTACAATCTTCTTTTATCCCTTCCTTGACCAAAACCCAAATGTGAGACATTCAAACCGACCAATCAGAAGATTAAAACTTCCCCCACTGTACTAAAGGTGTGACCATTTGTAGACCCCCGATGTACACACATCTTGGCCTACAGGGCTTGATCACTATCAGCACCTTTGTGTCTTCCAAATGGCCCTTGTAGCAAGAGAGAGGGGGTTGAAACAGTAAAGCAAATGACTTTGTTCATTTTAAAATATCTTTAGATATTTTCAATTCTTACAAGGAACTGTGCAAAAATAAGTATTAATTAGATGATAATTTGCCAATCATAATGTGAAATATTAAAAATGGAAAAAAAGTTGTTTTGCAGTTTTGCAGAAATGTAGACAAAGTCACATGTTTCCGATGAGCAGGGGCTGCACAGGCTCTTTTATTAGGGGACACTGTGGTAGAATCTGAGTTAATATGTATTAACAGTTTTAAATGAATGGGAAAAAAAAAAAACTTCACATCGGCACAAATAAAAACATTTCTCACTGTCATTACACACACAGAAGGAAAAACACACTCTCAACAAAGCCTCCATGGCAAAGATGTGGTAGTGTGTGTGGCTCTAATTGTGTGTGTAATTGCAGAGCACATAGAGAGTGACACTCCGTTTTAAGAGACAGCTAAGTGCCTCATTTGCTAAAAATGTTTTAATGTGTGTGCGTATGTGTTTTTGTGTATATGTGAAAGTGAGTGCGTGTGTGTGTACAAGTATCAATGATGCACCTGTGTTTTTCCCATGCAGCCACTGGCACTTTTCCACACAGAAGACCATGACTAAATGTTTCAAACAATTCTCAGACGTTCTCAATTGTCACATCTCATATAGTTTTTCCTGGAGAACAACAGTGAACGTCAGTGTTCTGTCTGTAAAAATGATGCAGCTCCTCCCGTTGTCTCTGGTTCTTTACCTCCTCCATAGCCTGTGGTATCTTTTCCTGGATAGCCATTCACAGTTGCTTAGCACGGTGAAGCTAAATAAATGTAACAGAGACAGGGCAATTAGGAGCTCAATTCAAGCTCCATTAACTTTATCTGGAGCCGCAGCCTTAACTGGCTGCTCATTATGTTTTACTGGAGAGACACCATCGGGTCATTCTCCACCGTTATACTTACATCTCAAATCAGAGAGAAATTGTGAGGCTTCTTACAGCTCTATTACTTTCATAATGACATGGTACAATTGCTGTAATCTTGGTATTACAGAGTAGACCTGCCAAGAACTGAATGTTAGTCCAATGTGTAGGAGCAGGTAAGGTGTTTTGTGTGTATCCAAGGTAATATCTGACAACAGTGAATTTGATTTTCTATTGGGTCTAGAGGTGTCGTGGTGTTAGCCATTTAGGAGAGCAGAGAGGGAGGCAGGTGGATTGGACTCTCGACTGTCCATCTTTGGGCAACCATCAAACAGCTCTCAAAGATCAGGGGACAACACCCCACTGGAGTGAAATTGGAGCGGCGCACTCATATGATCAGTCCAAGAGTGTTTAGCAGGTAACTGCCCACTTATTGCACAAGGATAGAGGGGAAAGTAAAACAGAGTGTCAGCAACTCTTGAAAGTCCTTGAAAGTTGGTGAAGCACTCTGGGTGGGAGACAGCTAGACAATGACCGCACTCATACTGGGCATGATGCTCTGTCTAGGTCAAGACTTTTGTGGAGGGCAAAATAACAACATTTGTTTGTTTGTTTTTATGTGTGTGTGTGTGTGTGTGTTGGTAGACACAACAGGGTGTCAAAATTGTTTCACACAACAACTCTTGACAATCTCAGAAGCATCACTAATACCTTTGCTTTAAGAGGGCCGTTAATGGAAACCAACAAATGCTCGCCAAATAACCCTTTTGTTTTTACTATACGAGTAGGACCGATTGAGTGAAGATTCTATTGATAAGACAAATGTTAAGTGGCTATGCACAGTAAAACATTTTTACTGAGTGATGTCTACCTTGAATAAAGATATGAGGAAACAGAAGGATTTTGATAATGCAAAATTCAGATAACATTTTATATACTGTGGTCACAATTATTATAGTCTCACGTAGCCAGACCTTCAGACTGATGGCAGAAGGTCTGGACTATATCGCAGCTGTTATTAGCGAAGGACCGCCCAAGAGGACGTTTGACTGACATGTAACGCAACCAATCACAGTTTGCTTTGTTTAGGGTGGCGTGAAAATGTAAAGTCGCAACAATGGAGCCACAAACTGAAAATCCAGCGTTTAGTTGATCCTAGTAAGCGCTTGTAAACACAACTGTGTTCTTCTTCCACGAGGCGGTTTAGCGTCATGGCATTTGTTTCCAGGCGGACCGTTAAAGAACACGACACACGCACCTCCCAGACATCCTGTAGAATTCAACCAACCAGATGACAACTTTGAAAATCCTGAAGTGTTTCCAGATAAGTATGCCATATGCCCACGGTCTGTTGGCTAAACGTCTGAGGCTGAGACTACAATTATTAATGAGANAAGATTGTTGTCTATAATAACACTGTAAGTACCACTTAGTTCTAAAATACTTACAGTATAAATAATTTGTTGTTACCCCTTTATTCCTTTACATATTACATATTGTTCCCCTATACTTACACGTACTTACTGTATAAGTACACTATAATTATCGAGAGTTACGCTGTAAATTCGTTGTAATTACGCAGTACTTTCCGGGCTGTAATCTAAAGCGTTACCAACTATTTTGGTGAATTACAGTAGTGGCTAATTCATATGATCTCATTTGTACATTTTCATGCTGACGCCCAACTGATGGTTAGGTTTAGAGGTGTCCCTTCTTGCTTTCTTTCTTTCTTTTTTTTTTTTCTAAAAATGGTCTATTTCCTTACAAGTCACATTGTTCAAATTCATTCAAAATCACCACCTCGCAAAATAGATACATTTTCTCAGAACATAATAGTTACAATTTCTTATGTCTGATCTGTCTTGTGTATGGTTGGATAAGTTACAAAAATCTCAAAATAAACTGATAAGGTTAGTTTTAGTTTTTAGTAGTTTTTCACATGTTGATGTATCCCATTTTGGACATCTTGATTGGTTACCTATAGAAAGCAGAGTAGCACATCTTAAAGGCACAATATGTAAGATTTTTATATTAAAATATCCAAAAACCACTTGCACAGTGTTATATATTTCGTTCAATTGTATGCTTCCTTATCCTAAATGTTTCCAAGAATTTGTAAATTCAGAGAAATTCACAATTTTAAACAGTGCCCGCCCCTCCCTTGTCACCTGTCACCTATCAATGACGTAATATCCCTGGTTTCCGCTTGTACTGCCACAGTAACCATGGCAACAGACGTGGACAACTGCGTAACATCTAGCGGCACGCTGTTGTTGTTTCATTCAAACATTATGGACCATTGCAAGCAAACTTTGGGACAAAAGGAGAAATAAAACAAGGATCAATATCAGCGTGGCGTTTTCGAGATGGCGAGAGCGTTGCGACAAACTTTGACTTGACAAAGACGCCGTTCTTGCATGATATTAGACAGGTAAGCAAACATAACTTACATAAGACTAATCAATGTTATATAGCTCAACACTGATAAAATGTTAGAATATCATCAGTATGATATTAATGTTGATCTAGCTTACTGTTAGTCTCATTCAACCAACAAATTAATACATAGAATAACATTACAACAAGTGAAACAGTGCTGCCTCACAATTTTAATTTGTCTAATAAACTGACCTGTATGAATAGTATTTCATAACTTGCGCGTAGTTCGGTAGAATGAAATGTCCTCATTCCTTTATATCCCTCGGGATTCGCGTCGTGTTTGGCACTGTTATCTGTCTCTCATTAGCGCCCGCGATTCTCGGCCACGCCCTGCTTTATACCACAGTCATGTTAAAAAAATGAATGCATTCACTCATCCATAAACATTATTTCCCCATAAACATTATTAGATCCATCAGCATGACGACAAGTTCCATGATTCCACGCTAATTCACTGCGTCATCAATCTGCATCTTTGTTATTGTTTTGAAGAGTGACCCCTAACGGCAAAAAAAAAAATAAAAAATACAGATTGTGCCTTTAAACTAAAAATGGTTCATAAGATAATCAATAAAAGAGCTCCTACATATTTTAATACATGTTTCTCTAGGGTAATTGAGAAATATTGTTATAATAGGCTAAGTCTTATGGATATTAGGCTACATAATGTCATTTTAAAAACTATGTATGGTCGTAGGACTTTCGAATACTCAGGGGCTCAAAAATGGAATAAGTTGCCTCTGGATATTAAAAGTATTTCAAATATGGTTGGTTTTATTTTGAAAGTCACAAATTGGTTATTAGAGGTTGTTTTAGTGATGAATCTGTATTAGTGTATTTTGTGTTCAATTGTGATTGTAAATTTTGCAAATGTGGAAACTTATTGTAGCTTGTATTTATAATAGTACACTCTAAAAAATGCTGGGTTAAAAACAACCCAAGTTGGGTTGAAAATGGACAAACCCAGCGATTGGGTTGTTTTGACCCAGCGGTTGGGTTAAATGTTTGCCCAACGTGCTGGGTAGTTTTATTTAACCCAAATATTGTTTAAAAATTACTGTACGGCTGGCTTAAAATGAACCCAAAATAGGTTGGAAATTAAAAATCAGACACATAATTACTAGAGGCAACAATAATAATCAAAAGATGAGCATTTATGAATAAGCAATTTAATAAATGTTTATTGTTTAAGTATTATTCAAATGTTTGTTTATTAAACATATTAATAAATATTAATTTAACATATTATGGGTTCATTTTAAGCAAGAAATACAGTAATTTTTAAACAATTTTTGGGTTAAATAAAACTACCCAGCAGGTTTGGCAAACATTTAACCCAACCGCTGGGTTAAAACAACCCAATCGCTGGGTTTGTCCATTTTCAACCCAACTTGGGTTGTTTTTAACCCAGCATTTTTTAGAGTGTATGAAATGCCAATGTAACCTATCACTAGGAGTGAAATTTGTGCTTTACATCAAGGACCGCAATGGAAACAAGTTTTTAACTTTATTGTGTTATCCTAGACAAATGAGTGTATTTCACTATTTCTTTGTCTAATGAATCAAATCAGGTTAGAGCAATAAACAGATCGATACAGTAAATTGTATGGTGTGTATAATGCCTATTCCATCAGGATGCTGTTTCTTTTGCAATATTAGTTTGTGAAGCTGAAGAAGGGGGGCACTGTTCTGTGATCAGCATTTTGAGGTGACATTCGTTAAATGTCAGCACCGACTCCATTCAAGCTTTACATCCTAGGCTGCCCTCAGGGTTGCCTGCTGAAAAATGGCATCTGAGAAGAGTGGGACACAGAGAAAGAGAGGACAGAAGAGCATTATGCACGTTTTATGTGCGCTGATAATAGGAAGTTAAAGAGAAAGACTGAGAGTGACAGACAGCGAGAGAGTTTTACAAAAGGGAGGAGAGATAACTCTGCTGATCCACTGCAGCCACGGAGCTTGAGGGGGCAGGCGGTTGCTATGGAAATGCCACTGGCTTTGCCCAAGGGCGATAAGTCTGTATGAATCAGAGGAAGGTT
>RJVU01016178.1:369676-394889 GCA_003731715.1 Anabarilius grahami | reverse complement strand
GAAAAAAAAAAAAAAAGGCCACCCCTCTTACAATTATTTATAAAAAGCAGAGTGACATATTGCTGATCATATTTTAATTGATTACATGATTTAACACTACACTATAGGGTTGTTATATCAATTAAATGAAATCAGTATCAAATTAAATTAAATTAAAATTAGTATTTTACCATTTATCAAAATCCATTTACACTGCAATTACAATTGCCTAAATAATGTTGAGATTAATGTTCTAAATATAACATTTTTAATATAAAAATATAAAATGTTGGGAAAAATGAATACTATAATACTGTGTGTGTGTGTGTGTGTGTGTGTGTATATATATATATATCCAAAACTGCCAGTAGGTGGCAGCAAGTGGTGATAAATGAGTCATAGAATCATTCATTCAATCGATTCATTCAAACCGGCTGATTCATTCATGAAAGAAGCAAGGCTGCGTCCGAAATCGCATACTCTCTTGAGTAGTTACTTGTTTTGAATAAGTAACTACTTCACAACCGCTAAAAAAGTAAATTCTATGTAGTATGAATGTGTGTAGTATGAATGTAATCCGGACGTGCTACATTCGCAGTGTTGTCATTATCACGTGCCCTACCAGCATCAGTTACGTCGCTTCACTGCCATTCACAAATCCCCTTCCGTGGCTTCATGGGATAGTACAGTGCCCATCGTATGCACACTTCAGAATCTTGCTGGAAGTAGTAGGCCATCCGGGTACTTTTTGCCTACTCTTTTATGAGTGCTGTGAATTCGGACATGCTTCTTTTTTCACATACTGTTTTTCGCCTACTATATAGTAGGGAAGTATGCGATTTCAGATGCAGCCTAAGTGTCTACTGACTTTATGAATGGGTACTTGAATCATTGACTCACTCGATTTATTCAAAAAACATGAATCATTCAAGAATGAAACACCATGTGTTTCTGAGAGACACAACTTTTCTGCTTTGTTTGGAAGTACTTTCATGGCAAAATAGAGCAAAAACAGAAAAAAAAATTATAATGTAGTGTCTAAAAAATGTTTAATTTATATAATCAACTTATTGTTTATTGAAGTGCTGTATAAAATTAATATCATATTTTGCAGTTGTGCTGATATTCAAGGATATAGCACACTTGCTTGACAATACAAGAACTCATACAAGGGCAATTCATATTTTGAATTTTGGAGACGTTTGTATTAATTATTGGTGGCATTTCCAACACAATTTTACATCAATGTCAGACTTGCTTGCTTGTTGTTAAGCTTTATGGAGGACTATTGCCTAAGTTAGGCTGGCTGTATGAAGTTTAGGTCAAACACGATGGTTACCTGACTGTCACCAGTGAAGGCAGGTCCGGGAGTCGTGGATGCTGCTCGCCTGCTCTGTAGAGCGCTGTGGTGGCTGGAATGTAGGAGAGATGGAGAAGCTTGTGCAGTCTCGCAGAATTAGAAAGAGTAAGTTTTTGGGCACACAATGAGAACTGACTGAGAATTGATGCCACGGGCCAAATTTAAACAAAAACTAAAAATATAAAATAATTTGAAAAAATAAAAAATGTTTTACAAAAAGGATGCGTATCTAGTCAGAGGCCATAAGGGCAGGGGCTTTAGCACCAGATTGTTAGTTATTTATTAAAAATCAAACCCTAGGACATATAAGTGTCTGTAGTTGAAGAAACAATCAGTGATGTAGGTACAGAGATCAGTGAATTCTCAAGTGTGACACTGGACAAAAGTTACAGAGTCCGCGCAGACTGCAGCCACAAATAGTACACCAGAATCCATGGCCAGGTGATTCCTGACAGCTAAGTCAGGATGAAGAGCGAGGGGTGCAAGGAGATAAAACAGAGAGATGGATAGATCCTCAAACGATTCGCTCAGTAGATGAAAGTGTAATTTATTACCGGATACTCAAGGGAGACAGAATATTCTTCTCCAGCACTTTTCCCGTCATCTCATGTCTGTTGGAGTGAGGGATGGGAATATGTTAGAAAGAAGCAGTTTCGGGGGTTTTCTGAAAGTCTGATGAGCTCTCCTATGTGAAAGCATCACCAATTCGCATGGAGGTCAAAGGATCAAGGTGGCCCCCATGAGAGCTGCTAAAGCATCTATGAATGCATGCATCTTTCACAACACTGCTGTAGATGGAGGATGTTTCATCTGATTCATGCAACGGTAACACTTTAGTTTAGGGTCCAATTCTCACTATTAACTAGTTGCTTATTAGCATGCATATTACAAGGATATTGGCTGTTTATCAGTACTTATAAAGCACATATTAATGCCTTATTTTGCATGAACATATTCTGCATTCCTTAATCCTACCCCATTCCTAAACTTAACTATCTTACTAACTATTAATAAGCAGTAATTAGGAGTTTATTGAGGCAAAAGTAATAGTTAATAATTAGCTTATAGTGAGAATTGGACCCTAATCTAAAGTGTGACCGTAACATTTACAGCAAGTTTTAGGTGATTTCCTTTTGAAAACAAGAGCAAACACTTTTTCTACCTACAGTGACAGATTTCTTATTGCGTCCATGAAAAATGCCTCTGTTTTAGAACCAGATGGTGGATGGCGTCTACAAGCTCAAAAATATCCATCACGTCGCTTAAAGACCTTTCCTGTCGCGTCTGCTGATATCTGCAGGTATCTTCAGGTGTAACTGGCTTGGCCAACCGCAGTCCCATTAATCTCCAACGTCAGTTTAGCGGTAACTTCCAGAAACTGGCAGAATGACCTCCACAGTGGGAGAGCTCGTTTAGCCACGGTGTTTCCGTGGTAGCCATCAATAAACAGTGGTGAGTCCCACCAGACAAACCAGTGTTGATGAATGAGAGTCTGTGCTTAATTGCTGGGTAAATTAAAAGCTCACCATAGTGACAGCGTACTGTTGCGCCGATATTTAAAAACTCATTAAGCATGCGGATGTTTCGTTTAGTTTAGAGTCAAGGAGAGCATTTCTGTCAGAACGTGACAAAGGATTGTGGCAAGAAATAGCTCTGATAAATGTCACATGAGAGTTTGCTGAGGTGTTGATCAGGTTGCTTTTTTTTTCCCTCAAGTGCTAATTATCGAGCTAAAAATCTAGAGATTTTACGTCCATCTGTTTACCTACCAGAATCTGTCTCCTTTTTTCACAAACACAGTTTAAAGTCTGCATGAAACTGTAGTTGTGATTGTCTTTTCTTCCATATTGTGACGTATATCCGAGTGAAATGGCTTCTTGAACAAAACAAAACAAAAAATGTAGGGTGGGACTTTAATTTGTCAATCAGGAACTGATTGGATGGTTGAATGATTGCGGTTTTGCTACTGCTGTGATGTCATGTGATTGACAGGTTGCCCCGCCCTCACGCCAGTAAACACGTCATCAGAGAAGAGATGTCGCTACAAAAGGGAGGGAAGTTATTTTGATTAAAGATTATTAGGACACATGAATTAAAAATAAAATAATGATGGATAAAACATTTACAATAAATACTGCAATATTCCATAAAGAAAAAAAAATTGTCAATTTTGATTTCATGACTTAAGCAAAAACAAACTTCAATAGTCATGAAATCTGTATATGTCTCTTGAATGCATCAGTTTAAATGAGGGGAGGGTTTACATCCAAACATTAATTTTAGATCAAGTTTCAGGAGTTCATTACTCTTCTAATTTGAGTCTAATTGGAGGCAGATCGGTGTCGAGTGGCTGATCAACTCCCTTGTGTGCGAGAACCTCTTGCAAGCAAAATATCTGAACATTTAAATCCTTTCATGCTGATTTGCCTTCTCCTGTGCAGCTGAGCTTCCAGAAACTTGTAACTTTATAAAATGAACTCTTTTCAGATTTACAGGGTTCTCAGAAGAGGAAATCGTCATAGCTGGGTCTATGATGCAATGTCTGATGCATATGGCACACTTAATTGGAAACACTTTATAATTTTCGAAGTCATCATCTGATTGGTTGAATTTTACAGGATTTCCAGGAGATGTGTGTGTCGCATTCTTTAACGGTATGCCTGAAAACGAAGATGCCATGATGTCAAACCCCCTAATGGAAATGAATGCCGTCTTCTTTACAACTGTGACAATGAGCGCTTATCAGGATCAACTAAATTCTGGATTTTCAAAAATATATGAAGTATGTAAAGTTCGCAGCATAGACTCTTTAAAATACATCCAAGACTTTTACAATTTTGTTATTGTAGTGATGTCGATATTACATTTTCACACCCCTAAACATGATGCAGAACAAAACAAATTGCTTTGTGATTGGTTACTTTACATGCCGCCTCTGGGCGGTCCTTGGCCAATGAAAGATGCTATGGAGTCCAAACTTTCTGCCATCAGTCTGAAGGTCTGGCTACGCTTAAATCTTTTTTTTTTTTAAAGATGATACAATTTTTTTTTTAAACTTTACGATTTATGATGTTAATAACTGTGGAAACATGTCACAGCAGTCTGTGAAAAGGGTCCAAAATCAACACAAAGGACACATCAGGGAATCAGAAATCATCAGGGTTTGCCACACTGTAAAACCCGATAAGTTCAGAGTACTCAAAATTATTGTAGACACCGATTACCTCAAACAATTTAAGTAAAGCAACACAAATCTTTTAAGAATAATTATAAATAACAATTAAGTCAAACTGAAGTTTTGTACTTAAAGCTTTTGTTTACCATACATAATGATTTTTATTTTTCAATTATTTTGATGCAGTGGTTGTAAAATCCAAAAAGTTCAGAATACTCAAAACATTTAAGTAAACAGCTCAAAGATGATTTTCTACTACACAAATTCAGTAATTATGATTTAATTGAAATATTGAATAACCTAACACCTAATCTTTACGGTTAAGTGTTAGTTAGCAACAGCGCATCAGCATGCGCTAATGTAACCATCAAAGAGACTATCACTATTTACTTGCATGAACTGTTAATCAACATGCAGTATTTATAGCCTTGAAGTTTTGCAGCCACAGAAACACCTATACATACCAAAATAACAGAACATTAAACAATAACACATCTTCCCCTGTATTAATCTTGTGCAAAAACACACAAAATAACACTCAATTCTAACATTTATTCCCCCTTACAGAGTGTGACGCAAAGCATGCTGGAAACTTGAAATCTGCTGCAACTCAGTTTAATGTTGAATGGACTCTTCTGATAACGTCGGTTACGTCGGTAACATCGGCAATAAAGTGACATGGATGATGTCACATTATATCGCTCAGTAAACTTAAAAATAATAATTTAAGTATAAAGGTTTACTCAAAAATGTTGAGCTACACAAAAATAAAACTAAACTCCTCGTTCAGAAAATGTAATTGTTTTAAGTCAATGATTTAACAGACTTTAATTGCAGTGTACTAAATCTTTATGAGTTAGTAGTACTATCCGGGTTTATAGTGCAGCTGTTACCAAACAACCTGAATGAAAAAGCCTCAACCAAAAAGTTGATTTCTCAACATAATCTCTGTACAATATACAAATAAATGGGTAATTCACCTATCGCCGGGTGTTTGACTGACAGGCAATCTGACCAATCACAACGCCGAATCTGCCATTATGTGCGAAAAAACAAATCAGACAGGAGAGTTAGTAAATTAACGTCAGTGGACATAAACTTGAAAAATGGTGTGTATTGATGTCTTTCCGCAGTTGATATAACATACCCTCTGATGTTCATTCACGTATATTTCGTGCAATAAGTAGGAGGAGATGGTTTACGTGTCGCGAGACCTGAGGTGCTACAGAGATCTGTCATGACACATTATGGTATTCATGACACAAAATGGTATTTATTGTTTGAATTTCTTTCAAAAAATGACAATGACTCTGCCCTGTCCTCTGTGTTTTCTGTCGGTGCGTTGTCAATGTCCTCTTTGCTCCACGATGTATGAGAGCATGAAGTGTGGCATGAGAGCCCCATGGCTTGTCGGACGAAGCAATAGTAACTAAGGGGGTGGGTCTTTGCGAAGGGTCAGTTAGTTATGCTATCACACAGAATTTACTTAAAGGAAGAGTTCACCCAAAAAAGAAAATGTTAAAGGAACACTCCACTTTTTTTGAAAATAGGCTCATTTTCCAACTCCCCTAGAGTTAAACAGTTTAGTTTTACCGTTTTCGAATCCATTCAGCCGATCTCTGGGTCTGGCGGTACCACTTTTAGCATAGCTTAGCATAGTTCATTGAATCTGATGAGACCAATAGCATCTCGCTCAAAAAAATGACCAAAGAGTTTCGATATTTTTCCTATTTAAAACTTGACTCTTCTGTAGTTACATCGTGTACTAAGACCGACGGAAAATGAAAAGTTGCGATTTTCTAGGCCGATATGGCTAGGAACTATACTCTCATTCCGGCGTAATAATCAAGGAACTTTGCTGCCGTACCATGGGTGCAGCAGGAGCAATGATATTATGCAGCGGCTGTGACCCCGTTTGCACCTTTTACAGTCTATGGTTTGCACAGGGAGCGAGCCTTGCAACCTTGGAGACATTCGTGAGAGGCGCTGCGTAATATCATTGCGCCTGCTGCACCCATTGTACGGCAATAAAGTTCCTTGATTATTACGCCAGAATGAGAGTATAATTCCAAGCCATATCGGCCTAGAAAATCGCAACTTTTCATTTTCCGTCGGTCTTAGTACACGATGTAACTACAGAAGAGTCAAGTTTTAAACAGGAAAAATATTGAAACTCTTTGGTCATTTTTGAGCGAGATGCTAACGGTCTAATCAGAATCAATGAACTATGCTAAGCTATGCTAAAAGTGGTACCGCCAGACCCGGAGATTGGCTGAATGGATTTCAAAATGGTAAAACTCAACTGTTTAACTCTTGGGGAGTTGGAAAATGAGCCTATTTTCAAAAAAAGTGGAGTGTTCCTTTAAGGGCAATTCACAACAAATTTCACAGTGATTACATTGTTCATTTGTCTGTCTGCACGTTTTAGGGCCTAATTCACTAGAATTACGCAAATTAAGAAACAAAGCAAATGTGCTCATAAAATCTGTTTTTTTTTTTGTCCATTTAGGAGCTTGACAACCCCTGCATAACATCTTCAAAAACCTCTACTTTTGTATCCCACAGGAAAAGGCTTTGGAACGACATGACGATAAGTAAATAATTTTTCTTTGGGAGTGAACTATTTCAGGTATTTTTCTCTGTTGTCTGATGCCTGCTAAAAGGTCAAGATTACTATTTATCTCAAACAAACCTACTGTTATATAGTCCACCTTCCCCCATTTTAAGTTTGGTGATCTCACCTGATTACCGATGTGATACCTGAAACCCTTAATTTCGAAAATATGCCCTCTAACTGAACGAAAACTAGGGCACAAAATAAATCGGCGACCAAGATGAAGAAAAGCACCAACCCTTTCGACCACATCTCAACACAGACTCCCAAGAGGTTTCACCAATTAAGATAGCTCCCTGAGCAGGGGAGAGGTCTCCTGACATGCTGTCATGTAGATGGAGAGACTGAGTCATTACGGAGAGAGACGGTGTTCCTGGCTACAGACAGTGAGGATAGTGGCTTTAATTGGCAGAGCGTTTGTTTGGGAGTCCTGTCTGCTCGGATTTCTTAAGGTTAGGACTGCTGGGATTTGCTCTTTATGCAAATGCCTCCCCAAATACGCAGTTGCAGCTGAGACTTGAGAACTATGTCGACTCTTCCATGACTCTGACATACCAACACGGGTTCCTCATATCAGTTTGAGCCAATTCGAGACTCTTAAGAGATGAACACAATATGGGATGTTGTCTTATGGACCAATGACAGATGAGGGTTGATGCCTTGGCATTGGCACAGATCCTCAGCAAAGACCACAAGAACCAGACAAGTCCTCCGCATGGACCCCTATGGCCAGCTTCGACTCCTAGCCACCGTATGCTGGCGTGATGTATCCCAATCTTTAAGCAGAAGGAACTGGATGAAATATTTTGAATGATATCAATCCTCAATCTGACTTGTGATGCAGCCTGGAATCATAACCACACGAAGATGCTTCTTTTGGCCAGAGGAGAACTGGTCCCTCCACTGAGCCTGGTTTCTCCTAAGGTGTTTTTTCTCCATTCTGTCACCAATGGAGTTTGGGTTTCTTGCCGCTGTCGCCTCTGGCTTGCTTAGTTGGGGACACATAATATTCAGCGATATTATTGATTTGGCTGTACTGACACTATTCATAGTTTTCAGTCACATGACTGGTACAGAGACCGGAAAGGCAAAACATCCATAGAACTGCATTACAGGCCTGTGAATTTTCCATTTCAAAAGAAGAAAAACAAAAATATGTGAATGAAATGCAAGTTTTGGGCACCCGTGATCCATATCCAGCACCTGCTGCAGTATTTCAGCCACTAAAAACAGCAACACATTCGAAAACGCTTAATGTGAAAAACACTAAAAGTGCCTTAATGTACTAGAACAGTGATACTGGGGGACTGGATTTGGAGTGGACCTTGTTGGTGGTGAGTACTATGGGCAAGATGAGCCTAGAATGTGAACGCAATGTGTTAAATGGTTAAGTGTTTTATTTATAATGGTTTTCTATGGAAAAACGCTTAATGAGAAACTGTGTGTTCCATTTATATTCTGGGTTCATATGCTTGCCTCATCAGTGAGGTGTATATTAGATTTGATCTTTTAATATTACTGTGTTCATTGGTACTTTGTACAAACCTGGTAAAATCACTTGCAGGCAATGAAGGTATAGCCTTGTTTTGCCCTCCAGGTGGATGATCTTATAAGTGTGTGACGTCATGTGAAAACTATGAATTGGATGAGAACTGAACTTCACAATAACATCAGCTGCTTTATAGTTGAATTGAACTAATTTCATATGTGATGATCTTTACTCAGTTATTGAATGGAACTGAATCAACACTGAACTGACCTCAGCAGAACAATGACACTATTTTCTTTTTAGTGCTGATTTACAGCAAAACTGAACTCTGTTTGTATCATTGAATCATTATTTTCCTGTTTATTCCTATAAAGCAGTAAATTCTGTATTGTATAAAGCGCTATATAAGTAAAGGCAACTTGACTTGACTTTGGAATAACCGTGAAGCCACTAAACGCACTGCACTATAAAGACTGATAACATTTCTGAATTGACCTGTGTTTCGCCTTCAAGAATTATAAGGTATACTAAAGCAGAGGTGGCCTTAATCGTCTGACCGTTTCTCTTTCTTTTTTCGCCTTCTTTTTCAAAGCCTCAATGTTCTGAACTCAAATAAAGACACAAATATATTGGATCCGCTGTCTCTGCAGGATCCCCGGATCAGCGCTATCTGAATTCAACGTCAACATTTGCTTTAGGTCCATATGAAAGACAGAGAGAGGAAATAAAGAGGGGAAATACTGTATTTCCTTTCATTTCAGCACTAGCATGTGCTCTCTAAGCAGCCATAGACTACCTCAGAGAAATATTTGCTTTAGAATTACCCGCAAAAAGAAACGTCTGAGCCCTTTGAACAGACTAGTGCAAAATCTCTCTGATCAAACAAGGGAAAGCGCCAACATGTCAGCAGATGCAACACAGGAAACACTGAGAATGGCAAACGTTAGCTCCACTTACAAGCGCAGTTTGGATCAATGGATTTTGATTCCGTGGTTTCCGTATACCTGACGGACGGTCACCTACTCTCATAGCCTCAGGGTTTGAGCGATATTCACGGAGATGTCCTAGGGGGAATTACTCTGGTTATACAATACAGATACAAGCAAATAGGATGATGCCGAAAATGAATAATGTCTGACGTGTATGTCTGATACACACACACACACACAGCGGTGATATGAGGAATGCTATTTGAATAAACATTTCCAATAAGGACATTGTGTTTTTGTTTGTCAAATCGTAGGCATTAGCTTAAGGCTAGTGAGATTGGTAAAGGATGTTGAGAAAACTGACATGGATTGGTCAAAGGTTCACTAGTTCCTCATATCAACTCAAAACAGACCAGCACCCCAGGCAGACAGGACATTTTGCTTCATTGCAGGCTAAAAAAAAAGGAAAGAAGAAAAAAACAACAACGAAGAAGTGTACAAAGGCAACATCTGGTTTCATATTCAAAGGCTGTAAAGGAAATGGTGGGACTTCTGTTTTGATTTATGGAATTATTTGAGAGCTCTCTCTCTCTCTTCCTACCACTCATCCAGTCCACATTCACATTGTCACAAATATGAGAACAAACCTCATCACAGAGACAGAATCAGGCTTGTCTCAGATGATTGATGTTGGGGTATGTATCGTAAGGAAGACACATAAAAAGGAGACAAACAGAACAACATCACTGATATTCTATTTTTGCCAGCCTTGTCTTTTTTATCTCTCTGAACCATGCTGTCTGCTTGAAAAAATTAACATCTGCTAAATGATCCTACCATTGCTAAACAAAAGTTTGCCAAAAATCAGACTGGCTTGTGACTGTAACTAATACAAAGCCTCATGTACACAGAAAAATATGATATGATCAATAAGACAAAATATGTTTTTTACATTGCTTTAACTCATATAAATAGGTTTAGCAATTTTCAGCTTTTTTATGTTAGACAAGATTCAACACATTTTTAATAAGTTAGTTTAATGTAATTTAAGTTGAAATGACTTAAACATCCAAGTGGGTTGTACTTAAAGATTTAAGGCAGCATATTTTATTTTATTTTTTTATTATTTTACATTTACCCTTTTCTTTAATATATCAAGGCTACTAACCTGTGTAGCTACTATCACTCAAATCCACCTTATTTTTCAATAATTAAGCTAAGAATGTGCGAGATTAATGATTCATTAGTTGCTATAGAGGTAAATACCAAGAATAACAAAGTTAATGGTTTGTGCAAACAAACCAGTGTGTCTATAATTGTGTAAATTACAATGATTAAATTAATAATAACAAATACCAGTTTGCAATATCAGGCATGCTAAAATAGTTGGAAGCAGCTGACATCTGAAGCCTTGCACATATTTAAGTTAAAAATTACATAAAAAATGTGGATATCACTTTACAAAATACTTTGAATCAAAAAATATAAATCAAAAAATAATTGTTGCTACGCGGATGAATCTAATGTTTGCTGTCAGTCACCGCACCGTTGTACATACTGTACTTTAGAATCACAGATTCTACATCTTGGAAGTACAACCAAAATAAGAATTTTCACTGGAAAATGTCATCTGAACAAGTAAGTAACATGTCTGCCAATTTTGTTCTGACGAACTGAGAAAAAAAGCATTACAATAAATCGTTCTGTCAATGGTGATTAAATCTAATGATCACTTAGCTCGGATCACATCAAACCGTGCAAATTATTATTACTGATATACTTTGTTCTCAAATTGTTAACGTTAACAACATCAGCATTGCGTAACTATGTGTATTTAATGTGTATTAGCATTACCTGTAGATTTTAATTTCTGTAGCCACTCCGCAGTCCAAAGTCTTTTGCTTTTGACTACAGGTGAACCTCCAGTTGTCGCTGATGATTGTCATTTATATGATATAAATGATCCGCCGCCTGCAGCATCCTCCACATGCGATATAGCCTACTAGCTGGGACTTGTTCTTAATGTAAACAAACGTGACCTAATGATGCAAAGACAGACGGCTGCATGCTAAAATTTCCAGTGGAAACCAATAGTACCACCCGAATTAGAAAACATTATTACCGTTTGTGAATCGGGCTAAGGTAAGGAGATAGTTTTGAACACCGGCTGGTTATGTACTTGCTCAAAAATTGATTTTGGATCATTTTTTAAGCAAAAAAAAAAAAAGGGTTAAGGACTGCAGCTTTAAACAGAACCACCATTATTTTAATCTAATAATGTTTAATGTCAAATAAAATGTGCTTTACAAAAAGGAGATCTTTTGGGCAGTGGAAATATGGTTCATTTTGTTTAGACAGACTTTTGAATATGAAAGGCTAACAACTTGATATTCACCATGATTTTATTGCTTTGTGATACAGTTTAAATACTCCTTCCTGCTCAGTGAAAATGATTCAATCTGGCTTGCAGCCTGTCATGACAGGTTATATTGAGAGTACATAAATATATGGAGTAGTAATTAAATGAGCAACCACTACTAGTATTTACAAGGTCACAAAAACCTCGCACAGACAAATTGCTGGCGGGCAAGAACTCAAGTTTAAAAGTCTTTTTTGGTAGATTCTGCAGGAAAAGCAAACAATCTGCTACCAAAATATTTAACCAACCATTTGTAGCACAAAACCGCAAGCGAGAATGCATTGTGTATTAAAAATGACAGGAAAATTTCAAATGTAATGTAAGTTGCCCCCCATGCACTGTATGTCTTCCTAATATTTAATATGTGCTGCATCAGGACTCGGTCAGTCAAATCAGAGAGACGCAGAGGAAAAGCGTGGGCAGGAAATTCCACAGGAGCAGCACACAGAGTGGGGAACACAACTGTGGCCCTGTACCCCAAAACCCACCAGCGGCCAACTCAAACAGCAGCTCCCCATGAGGAAATGACTGGCCAAATAGAAAATAGCAATGAATCTGCGTAGCATGAATGTCAGGATTTCTCCATGCTGTTTTCAGGACCTGCAATCTTGTGTGGCTTTACCACCTCACTCCAATAGGGCTGGACTAATGAAGAGGTATGCACTGGCATCAGTCGTATTTTCACATCTGTGTACAGCAATTAAAATGCAGCCAATCCAGTAATTTATTGCATGATATAACACCTCGATGTGGTCACTTATAAGTAGGTTTTAGTCCATCTGTGTCTTGGCTCTGGTTTTCTTCCATCTTAAAGTCTAAATCAATTTTCTGAGACGCACATCAGGCCTAGACCTTGATTAAATTCTTTTGTTAACAGTGATTCTCCTCTAAGAGCATCAGACTTAATCTGTGTCCAAAAAGCTCATAGTCTGCTCTTGATAATGGTGCTGACTTCCAAAAGATCTGATAAGATCACATAACTGTGAAAACAAAAAAATCCCTTTCCAGATGGGGGCAAAGGAAATGATCCTAAAATCAATGCGGGCTCTCCTCTTGTTGGGGTTTGTTTGAGTGTATTTACTTGTTTTCTGTTGAGCATCTGTGATGAATTATTCTAACCATATGTCATGATGTGGATACTTGGAACCAATGTGCAGCTCATGTATCTTAAATTTTGATTATAATTATAATTAATAAATAGCTTTTATCTAATATCTTTAAACAATACGACATGAAAATATTAAACTTATTTAATATTAAAGATTATTTAATCAAGTTCCATTAATTTATTAAATTAATACATTTAGTTTCAGACAACTGTGTCACAGGACTGACTGCCACCAAAAACTAAAGTTTAGTTCTTTAAAAAAAAAAGATAGAACAGTATAATGTTCTGAAAACAATTTGGGCTTGTTCAGGTGAATCACTCAACCGAATTAACTATCAGACACAACTTACAAACCGTTTACCCATTCATTAAAGCGGACCTATTATGCCCCTTTTAACAAGATGTCTCTGTTGTGTCCAGAATGTGTCTGTGAAGTTTCAGCTCAAAATACCCCACAGGTCATTTATTATACCAAGTTGTAAATGGCCATTTTTGAGTGGAAGGCAAAACATGCCGTTTTCGTGCTTGTATCTTTAAATGCAAATGAGCTCCCAGAAGAGGGCGGAGCCTGTGCAGCTCCTGCCTCGAATACTTGGCCAAAAACTAACAAAACATCTGTTTGTTTTTGATTATCATCTCTATCGTGTCCACGCTCACATGACATAGAAGTTCTTTATCATCATGAAAGTTATTTGCATGTGTTTTAAAGCCATAACAGTTTAAACTTCTGATATATGGTTTTCTGAGCGCACACATCCAAAGCACGCTCACAGAAAGCTGCCTGTCCAACGGCGCGTCCTGTGAGTATTAAACTGATTTCTCTTTCGCGTCTTATTGCACTTAAACTGTCAAATACAAACAAGGTTATGTCAAAATCACACAAAGTTCACAAACACAGCCGGTTATGTCTGTGAACCAAAACAGCAGGGAAAGAAATTGCATGTGTGTATTAGATCTGTATATTAAAGTGACAACAGCGTAATATAAAGTACCTATTGCTGAATATGCAGTTAAAATTAACCAAACAACGAAAGAAAAACAGAAAAAAGTGCTTTTGATTAAATAACTTCAGTAGTTTTAATAAGAATACATTTCTTACTTGAATGCTGCTGTTAAATGCTCTGGCGAGGAGATAAAAATGGCGGACTGTGTACAGCATGTTCAGGGGAGGAGCTAAGCTAATACAGCAGATTCTGTGACCGTCATGGGCAGGGCTTCCCCCTACTCTTTCGTAAGAGTAGGGAAGCCCCGCCCATGACGGGCGACGGAATCTGCCCTATTCCGGAACTGCTGGTTTGGATACTGTTTATGATTTATAGGGAATATAAAAAAAAAGGAGTGGCTGGATTTTTACCATTTTAGGCTAGTTGTTTACACACTGTGGACACACATCTGTATTGAAACACCTTATTAAAGTTCAAACACATTATAATTTTGCATAATAGGTCCCCTTTAAAGTTATTATTTTCTGACTTTCTTTCTTCTTTGTTAGTACACAAAAGGAAAAATTTTGAAGACTGCGCTCATTGCTCTTTTGATTGTGGATTTTGCACACATCATAAACATATCTTTAAAATGGACCATAAACAGGTTCATAAACTTTACATTTTAAATTGCTATTTACTGAAAATCATTACGTTCACCTTTGCCCTTTCATAAATAATGGTACCGGATTTGTGAACAAATCACTTTTGAGTCAGATCTTTTAAATTATTCAGATTAATTTCACAAAACTGGTTTAATTGATTTGTTTGTGAAACCCACATATTACATATTACATTTAATGGCAATTCAAAACTTGCCATTTTAAGAAGAAATACATCTCAAACTGTTTTGCCACAAAACAAAACAAAAAGGTAACCAAGATGACACAGGATCTATTGTAAAAGATACATAATTTGACTACTTATGGTCCTAGGGTATATTAAGACCTGCATTTTTTTGTATGCTATCACATACTGTATTGCGAATGAGGATTTTCTCAAAAGCTGCTATTCTTTACACATTACAACAACATTATCACATTGGGTTGAACTATGCAGGGACAGAGAAGAAAACCGCATAGCTCTTGAAAATGTCAGTCATGGCTTTTTATTCTCTATTGAGTGTTGAGATTTACATGACAACAAAAGGTAACATAATACCAGTTGGCAGAAGCTAGTCCCTCATTAGAGCGTCTCTCTCCCTGACTCACCAGAGCCTGATTCACAGCTCAAATCTCAACACAAAGATGAGCTTTAAACATCCATAAACCCACATGCCCATGAACACCGCAGCATTATGATGCGTATATAAACAATTGAAGATAATCACACTATGCAAATGTGATATTCCCCAAGGGGATGATACAAGTCCTCTGTTAAACCACCTGAGACAATAGGGTTCTGGCAATACCTCAGGTAACCAAGCAATACTGGAAAACATCGCACATTTTACTAGTAACTCCATGTGCTTTCCAAGCAGGATAACAGGAAGGGCTAAATAGACTGGGGTCACTCCAGGTCAATTTAATCAAATGCAAGATTCAAAATAGGAAAATGTATTTATTGTTATGAACTGAAATTAGCTTACGAACGGAAGTCTTGAGTACAAATTTTACCACTAAAATAGCATATAGCCTAGTTATTTCAGAATATTTTAGCACTCACTTATGAGTCCTCGTTTATGAAAATGAAATACAGATGATAGCCATATTTAAGCAGGGTTTGGATATAAAGTGTTTAGTCTACACTAAACAATGCTGAAGTGTGTGGAAATGTTGCGCTGTGCATCACCACAGACTCTCTGTCTTATGTCGGAAATATCCAAGAATGAGAAGTAATAAATTTTTATCACCGGCACTCAGCAAATACTTGACCTGAACATCCAAATATTGGTTCAGTTGGTTTTACAATCAGTCACTCATCTATATCTGCCGTGTTTTATTTGGCATTTAATGGTACAAATATTTTTTAAAAAACCTAATTCAGTCAAATGCTCATGATAGGAATAAAATCTTGAGTCCACAGGGATTATACAGTGGAATAATAACTAATACAGACTAGTGAAAAACTGAATTGCGTCCTTAAATAGTCTCCTTGAATCAAGCCGTCTGAGATGTGCACCCTCTTCACGGGTAGAAAGCAGGAGAGAAGAGAGTAAGTTGGCGACTAATGAGTCCGGACAGGCCGGTAACTCTCAGGAGAATTGGGTTTCTCTGCTGCTATTGGGCGCTCTCAAATCATTCTACATTATCCTCCCACCTGAATAAACGTTTTAGCGAAAACGTCTTTCCAGCTCACTGTCAGGGAAGGGTTCAATCAGACTCCCATCAAACTATTACTGATCACAGTTCTCAGCTAAAGTGTGGCAGATTCTGTAGTAATGCAAATCCACAGGAAGCTCCAAATGCAGCGTGTGCACATAGCTCTTTTAGTGGATATTACCATTTAAAAACTGATTTGTTTGCATTATCATGCCAACATTAATTATGTTCACAGAAATCAAAGCAAGGTAAAACTTGTGTTACAGGGAAAAAAAATGAATGTAAGAAAACTCTATAAATATACTCGGTGTAGTGATACAGGGGTAGTATCCTTTAAAAGGAGACTTATTTACCCCTAAAAGGTGCATTTTAATACCTTAAAGGATTAGTTCACTTTCAAATGAAAATTACCCAAGCTTTACTCACCCTCAAGCCATCCTAGGTGCATATGACTTTCTTCTTTCTGATAAACACAGTTTATCAGAGAAATATAAATAAATATCCTGACGCATCCAAGCTTTATAATGGCAGTAAGAAAGTGCCTCCATCCACATCCATCCATCATAAACATACTCCATACGGCTCCGGAGGGTTAATAAAGGCCTGTGAATGTGAAAAAAAAAATTTGTGTTGCATACTGTCAATATAAAGCTCGGATGCGTCAGGATTTTTATTAATATTTCTCCGATTGTCTTCGTCAGAAAAAAGAAAGTTATATACACCTAGGATGGCTTGAGGGTGAGTAAAGCTTTTGGTCATTTTCATTTGAAAGTGAACTAATCCTTTAAAGCGCCCCCTATTATTCTATTTTAGAAGTTCCTAATTTTGTTCTTGGTTTACACGCATCCAAGGTAAAAAAAACACTTAATTTTCTCATTATATACATTGCACATCACCTAATTTCTCAAAGAGTCTGGAAACGGTTTGTTTGAAAATCAAGCCTCTCTAAACCCCTTCCTTCCCGATAGCCTACTCATCTCTGATTGGTCAGATGGTCCAGTCTGTTGTGATTGATCTACCGCTTACAGCGCGTGTCGGAAACAAACACCAATAAACATATTTGAATTTCAGCTCCGGATCTTCCTCAGTGCATGATACAAACAATAACAATGGCATCGTTTTTTCCGTATCAATTCCAAAGCGAGTCCTCGTCATTTGGAAGTGCATGCAAAGTGGATTCACAGCACTAACAACAGCGTCTTTTCAACATGTCGACAACACAAACCAAACTCTTCCAGTCCTCAGCTTCAATTAAAGCGTTTGAGGGCGGGTCAGAGTAGACATTGTTTGCAGGCAGGCAATGAAGACCATAGGCTGGCATAATGCAAATTTGTAACAAACCTGCATAGAGATTGTGGTTACACTTTATTTTAAGGTGTCTTTGTTACACTGTAATTAAATGCTGAGTAATAATAAGTAACTACATGTACTATAATAGGGTTAGGATTAGGGTTTGGTTGGGTTTGGTGTAGGGTTAGTTGCATGTAATTATGCATAATTCATAGTTATTACTATAGTAACAGCATGTAATAAGTAACAATGACACTGTAAAATAAAGTGTTACAGAAAATTATATATATATATAAATATCAGTGCCCATACCTGTTCTCATATGTACACTTGTCTAAATAGCAAAGAATACAACCTCTTCTTCAGTGGCTTAAATGGGCAAAAAGCTGCATATTTAAACACCCAAACAGAACACACACACACACACACACTGTAGTTTGTTGTACTTGTGGAACCTGTCAGCAGTTACAGATCTTGCTCTGAGCACTTCACCACTAATTGCCTCTGGTGCTAAATTTAGAGAGCGAGTGAGTGAGTGAGCAAGAGAGCAAGGGAATATTCAGTAAGATGGAAAGGAAGGAAGCTCGAGACAGGCAGAGAGAAGGCTAGAGATAGATAGAGTGAGATCTGGAGCTCCTTTGATCAGAAATACAGATTGTAGTAAGAAAGCACCCTCTCCTCCTCCTCTCGAGCTGGCAGGCAGTACGGCTCACTCACCAGCCCCTCTCACACTCTCTCTCTCTCTTTCTTTCCCACCCTTTCTCACTCTTTCCGAGTCTCTGGAGAGTACCAGAACTATTCCATATGTCAGGCCTGTCAATCAGAGCAGAGCAGGGGATCCCACACTGCAATCCATCACCTATTCATGCGCCAAAGTCCACGATTTATTTTGTCACCATGGGTGGTTTTAAACCTCCCCTGGACATTCTGCCATGGTATCCAAATAATCTGAAAAATTAATGATGTTAATTGCTCTGTTTAATGATGTTGGATTGGCAGTATGTCAACGCAATCAAAATCTACCCCAACAATAGTGCAAGAGCAGCATATGGCTTGTTTCGGTGTGTATTTGATTTTTTGATGTTGTTGTTCCTGCTAAAAATCTGCCAATCATTTTGTATCATAACAGAAGAAAAATATTGTTATTTATGGGAATGAATTGACTGACCTTTTGTCGACTGCTTGATTAACTTCCTACGCATGTGCATATGTTGTTCATGGTGAACATATTAATTGTGTGGGGAGGTGCATAGCTATAAATAAATAAAATATTATTTTCCATTGAGTATTTATGTCTATTGCATGCTGAAAAAAAGCTGATGTCACATCACTAAAATTGTTTACTACTTGAAAACCTCCCATTAATACCTCAATGTTTCATTGTCAGGTCTTTGTATTCTATGTTAGAGTATTTAAAAAAATAAAAAAAAAATCATCATTTTAAAGATGATAAGAAAAAACCACAGGGACTTAAAATCATTCATGCAGTTCAATAAAGCAAACATATCATAGGAAATTTTCTCTTTTAACACTTCAAAGAACAAGAAGGACGTGACAATTAGCAGTCATCTCCTCATCAGCTGTCAGAGGAGAAATTCAGCGCTCCACACACAACCCAGTTGAGAAGTCCAACACTTCAAAGCCTACTGAGGTGTTCAAATACTGCCTGTTTCTCTCTCTCTCATTCTCTCAGACATGCTATGTTTTTTTTCTGTTACATCACAGAATTTCATCTAAAATAATGACAACAAAGATTTATGGTGTTAATAATATTTATAAAAATCTAGGATGTTAAACAATTATCAGCCTTCCAATGAAAAGTTTTGAGTTTTGCCAGGAAAACTGCTTTATTATATGGAAGCATGAAAAAAAAAGACTTAATTATTCACTAAAGATTTCAGAATCTTATTTCTGAATTCTGTTTTTAGTATTATACACTGTCATTTAAGTCCATTTAATGTTACATTCCTGCTCTCTTTAAAAGTCAACTGTTTACTCAATTAATAGGGTACATTGAGTAAAGTTGGAAAAAAAATTTTATATACTTTTTCCTGCACTTAAAAAAATGAACTTTCACTGTTGTTAGTTTCACTCAAAGATCCTTGTTCATATTACTTAAAATCTCATGTAACATGAACTTAATTTAACTTAAAGGTGCCCTAGATTAAAAAATTTAATTTACCTTGGCATAGTTGAATAACAAGAGTTCAGTACATGGAAATGACATACAGTGAGTCTCAAACACCATTGCTTCCTCCTTCTTATATAAATCTCATTTGTTTAAAAGACCGCCGAAGAACAGGCAAATCTCAACATAACACCGACTGTTACGTAACAGTCGGGATCATTAATATGTACGCCCCCCCATATTTGCATATACCAGCTCATGTTCAAGGCATTACAAAAGGGCAGGACGTCTGGATGTGCACAGCTGAATCATCAGACTAGGTAAGCAAGCAAGGACAATAGCGAAAAATGGCAGATGGAGCAATAATGACTGACATGATCCATGATAACATGATATTTTTAGTGATATTTGTAAATTGTCTTTCTAAATGTTTCGTTAGCATGTTGCTAATGTACTGTTAAATGTGGTTAAAGTTACCATCGTTTATTACTGTATTCAAGGAGACAAAACTGTCGTTATTTTCATTTTTTAAACACTTGCAGTCTGTATAATTCATAAACACAACTTCATTCTTTATACATCTCTCCAACAGTGTGTAATGTTAGCTTTAGCCACGGAGCACCATCAAACTCATTCAGAATCAAATGTAAACATCCAAATAAATACTATACTTACATGATCCGATGTATGCATACAGCATGCATGATGAACACTTTGTAAAGATCCATTTTGAGGGTTATATTAGCTGTGTGAACTTTGTTTATGCTGTTTAAGGCAAGCGCGAGCTCCAGGGGCAGGGAGCATGAGAATTTAAAGGGGCAGCAGCCTGAATCGGCGCATATTTAATGATGCCCCAAAATAGGCAGTTAAAAAAATGAATTAAAAAAATCTATGGGGTATTTTGAGTTGAAACTTCACAGACACATTCAGGGGACACCTTAGACTTATATTACATCTTTTGAAAACACGTTCTACGGCACCTTTAATAAGTGTTTGCTCAGTCAACTTAATATTGTTGAGTGAAACACACAAAATAATGTTGACAACTAACTGGGAAGTGGATCCGTAGTTCCCAGCATGCTTTGCAAGGGACTGCATTTGGAGAGTAAATTTAGGGATTAAAGTGTTTTTTATGTGTTTTTCAGTAAAGGGAAAGATGTTGTTAGTTTATGTTAGGGCTTAATGTTCAGTTATGTTGGACATTTAGAGGACTTTCTGCAATGTTTTTGAATTTTGTGACAAATAAGTGACAAATTCAAATGATTTGTATTTACTCAAAGAAATTTTGTCAGCTTTACTTGAATTTCTTTTGTTCATACAACTAAATAATAATTTGTACAATTACTCAATATAGTTGCGTGGAACTACTTGACACTGCTTTTTTAAGTAAATCCAATAATTCATTTTTTGAGTGTTGTACAGCACAAATACTAACAATATATATAAATGCTTTCATCTGTCTATTAACAAAATCGATGTCAAAAATGTATGTAATTCATACACTCTAAAAAAAAAAAATTAAGGTTACCATAAGGGGGTTTTCACAGTGATGCCATAGAAGAACCATTTTTGGTTCCCCAAAGAACCTTTCAGTGAAATTTTTTTAGAAGAAATTATTTTTCTTAGTGTAAAGAACTTACCACCCTTGAATGTTTTTGCAGAAATGTGCACTGTAGCTTTAAAATTTATAGAGGGTTCTAAAGTGAATGTGCACATGGATGATGACAGCTCTTATTGCTTGAGAAGTAAAATATTCTGTTCACTGTTACAACTGTACTTAGTCTGCCCTTCATTAAACACTTTGGTTGGGAATCAAGAGCTGGTTCTTACTCAGACCTTGTTTAATAAAAAAAAAAATAGAATAACATCTGAAGAGAATGTCTTTCAGTTGTCGTGAATTCCACTGGAATTCCGTACTAAAATATTCAAACTTATTCAAGCTCATCACAACACCGCTACTGAATAGAGTGGGCAGTGTAGACAATTAAACAACCAATGACCCTTACGAGAGTTTCTTTTCAGTCCAAATTCTGAACAAGTCTCTAATAATGGTTCTTTTTTTCTTTTTCTTTTTTTGAGAATTCCTACTCTTTTTACACCAATACAATTATTTGTATAATATTTTTTGAAGACACTGACAAATTCTAGAAAATATGTATTGACTCAACATTGTTATCAGCTCTGACAATAAGCACCTTTTCACAAGGGAAAAGAATGTCCACCATGATCCAGCCTCCAGCTATGTAATCAATCACAGCAAACACGAAGTCACACAGAGGAAGCTGAGGACAGAAGTGCCTGATGCTGATGGTTGATCTGGACAGAACTCATGCATGATTTATAAAGTTACCAAAAATCATTTAACACTTATACATTAGGATAACGATTCACAATCTGACAGCTGTCAGAGATTTGTTTCGTTTTTGTTCATGTAAGGGCTGTAATTTGTTTAATGCAAACACAGATAATTTGACAGCTGAATGAAAATGAAATGTGCAAGTGTTTTATAATTTACATAGGCGGTTTGTATTTTAATTGGTTACTGGATCTACATGCATCAGACCTAAGCACAGCCATGTGTTGGACAGCTATATCAAACTTCTTTATATTTCTTTTTACTGATGTGTATAACAAAGATATACAGTACATATATAAACAATATGAACAACTGTACATATTAGTACGTGTTCGTCCGCGTGCATTCACACACTGTTCTTGCATGTATCACACACACACACACACCTTTTTATAAAATAGAAATACCCGACTCCTTGACTATATAATAATTAATTACAATGTTCCTTTGACATTGACATACAATTAAACGGCCTTTTCCTTTCTACTAATTAGACTTTGTTTCTGGTGAAGTGATTGGTCCCAAGGTCTTTTCGACCCCTAATTAAACACAGAGAAAAGTAATAACAGCAAAAAGGTCAGAAAAGCTCTGTTGAAACAATTAACAACTCAATGACGCATTTCAAAGGTAATCTGTACAAACTCAAATGGACTATATATCACAAGAAAAAGAAATCTTAATTACAGATGTCAATGTGCAAAAACAATGTGCAGTCTCATTATGATTCACTGTGACTGTTACAATACCACGGTTAATTTTTAATATTAAAATCATAATTCCTTCAGTATAGTGTTATTTTTTTTTTAAATGTTAAAACGCTTAAATGCAATGCTCATTCCTGAATGTGAACGAAAGTGGGTAATAAGGTCTCAAAGCAATAGCAGTGTGGTGGTACTATCAAATGTCCTTAATATTGGGGCATCATGTGGATTTCTAATAGGTTAGAGCTTAATATACACATACAACAAACCTTAAAAAGGTCATCACATAATTTTCTTTCTTTTTAATCAAGTTTTTCTTTTCACAACAAAAAGTCAGTTTAATTTACCATGACCATATTTTCACCCACTCTCCCTTGAGCCCAAAGTAGGCTATACTATGACGACTATTACGCATTAGCAAGGAAATGCATTTAGTACGTGTGACGTAAATTTCATAATCAGCATTGTAAGTGCACAGCCAGACTTTTCTAAAGCCCAAAGTATATACTTCAGGTTTGACAGGAACACTTAAGTGTATGTCTAAAGCCAAACACAGCCTTTCATCCTTGTTCATTGTCTGAGCTATTTCTCTCCAGAAGTTATGAATGACACAAAAGCCGAAATCTCATTTTAACTACAGTTTCGGGTATCTTAACTCACTCACACAAGTACTCATAAATGCTGTTGTTGCATCTTCAGTTGCTTAATGTTGTTGCTCCGTCTCTTCTGTGTCTTTTTTGACAGTGAAACAATGGTCAATGCCGGTATTGCCACCTTGTGGACCAAGTAATTAATACAAAAAAAATCAAGGCGCATGTGCAATCTGAACGTACAAACTATACACTATCATTTTGGCTGCACACATGTAGAATGTGTAAAAGATGCTGATGCAGAAATTTACATCATACGCACTGTACGCATACCCTAGCGTACATTTAAACTTAAGTATACTTTGTGCTTTATGCCCAAAGCATACTTTAGTTTAGATGGTTGTACGCATATGCAAAGCCTTTCAAAGTATACTCCATTTGATAGAGTGTGCAAACACAGGTGCTCGACAGATGCAAACTCGGAAGTTTCATCCTGTTCAGTGTCTGCGCTATTTCTTTGCAGAAGTTCTGACATACACTCTGCGCACACTGTGCTAATGACTAAATTTACGTCACGCGCACTGTTCGCATACACGTAAAAACCGAAGTATACTTTGGCTTTTACAATTAAACAGGTTGTTTTTTGCTGCTCTGTCTTTAATAAATGTCCCCTTCGCATGTGAAATGATCAACAGCCAAAGGGTTTGGCTGGTTAGCTTTAGCCATTAGCACACTGTTGGTAGATTAGCACAAAGTTGAGGTTGTCTGGGTTTACAGTGTCTGATCAGTAAAACCAGACAGAAGCAGTCTGTTTGTGAGCTCTGAGCTCAGCTTGAGAGCTCTACCTCTTCCCTATCAGCATCTCTCTTACTGCTCTGACTTTACATGAAACCCTCTGGGGAACTGTGGGAAAAAAGGCTCTCCCTCTCTCGTTTTGTTTCTCCACTCTCTGGTCATACCACATCACTCCCTCAGGATATAAAATCTCCCCTCTCCTATGTCTCTCCCTCTAACATGCCCCGCTACCTGTTCCCAAACACACACAATGGGCAATAAAACCGCAAACTGTCCTGTTTCACGATGCCAATTACTGACCCAAGGTGGAGTTTGACATTCAGAACATATAGTATGTCTTGTGTAGAGCCTTTATGCAGCCCAAAATCATCAATAGCAAGAGTTATTTTAGGATTTTTTTAAATTAAATATATTTAATTTGCAACCAATATCTTTAAATACAAATAGGTTAAGGATCGCTTCCATGTCCTCTTCTTCTGTTCTTTCCTCCGGCACTGTAAATGTCTTGACTTTTTTTTTTCTATCTTTCTGACGCAAGCCTCTACGGAGCCTCTCGCTTATCTCTCTCTCCATCCCCTCTGCCTTCACAAAAGATCTTTTATTTCTCCATTGTGTTCTCTCGCTCGGCACATGGTACATGATTGCACGGGTAGGTGGCAATCCATCCACCCCCGAGAGGACGCTAAATTCTCTTCGGACCTTCCTTGCTGACAAAATGGCCCAGTACTGTCTCATGCCTCCACGGATTTGGCCTCATTCATAAAAAGAGCGCTGTATTTAACGGCTCACGCTTTAGCACTACAGGTCGGTTGTACTGAGAAACAACACATAAGCAATTAAAATGAGGGCGGCCTTCTCTACCCGTCTCTGTGATACTGCGGACCACCACCAGAACACATAAGGCTAAACTTCAACATTTCCAAACACTATAAATGCAGTTGTGGATCCCTCTGGGTTTGTGCTTCACTCACAGGTTCACTACCAAAATGCTCTTTTCTCTTTCTCTTTCACATACTCTCTCTTTTCTCTCTGAGGG